>JAODAL010019334.1:0-72367 GCA_025379985.1 Phyllomedusa bahiana | reverse complement strand
ATAAAAAAAACATTTTTTAGATATACCCCAGAAGCCAACCTATAAGTAGACATGTAAATAAAAAGATGGATATAGATGCATTTGTTGTCAGGTTCAATAAAAATTTAGGACTATGAAGAAGAAGAACTACGTCAAATATCTATGTTCAAAGCTATGGAGCATTTTCTTAACATCTACATGACCAATGAAGAAGATAGCAATTATATGTACAGTGTCTCACACTGCAGTTGCATATCTATTCTGTAGTTGCACACCACCCCATTCAAGATCAAAACTCAAGGACGAAATTTAAAGGGAATCTATCACCAATATATATTTTTATTAATTAAAATGAAATGCTGATACATATTCTTTTTTCTTATCTGTTGAATTTTTCTGATTGTAGATTTATTTTTTTTTTATGTATATGGAGCATTCATCTTGTCTGAGCTGCTTTAAGCAGCATTTAGAGACATGTTTTACAGCAGCTACATGGATATAGGAGCCTGGGACAGAAGCAGACCAACAGACTTTTATAGGAGCATTTTCTAGACACGCTCTGTAAACTTAGGACAAATTGTTGTTCAGGAACGAGAAGAGGGTAAGCTGTGACTATCTCCTATTGTGAATGTTGAATCCTGTGTTTATATATACACTTGGTGTCACCTTTCAGTGTAACCTGCTTGTGCTGATAATGAGGAGACGGCTAACAAGTTTTCTCTACAGAACAGGAACTGTCAGACTATTATTAGAACCTAGTGGCTAAAATTAAAACTGCAAGATTTCAGAATAAAGAAAAAAAATATTGATAGTGATATGGAAAATAAAAAAACAAATACTTTACAAAAAACATAAAAACAGGAGTTAAACAACAGGCTATTTTTTGACGACACATTCCATTTTAGTAAAACGCTAGCAGCGTTGTGTCAAAGCTATAAGGAGTAAAATCAAGCACCACAAGGCCTTCGCACAGCAGTTTGCAGACCAAGCAGTAGTAAGGGGCTCAGATGTAGTCACCTGCTGGCTGCCTTTCTTGTTGCTAGCAACATCCCAAAGATACTCCGCTTATTGCAAAGCGCTGCATCTCATTAGGGAGCTGCAAAGTCCCTAATAATAATAACAATGGTTAAAATCTGGCCCGTGTACGTCACTTAAACCCATAACATGTAAGGAAAATCACAGCATGCATAGAGGTCTGTATTCTCAGCTGTATGGATATATTCCAATTCCCTGTTAAACACTCTTATGTATGCTGGATTAGAGCTTGATATTGGTAGCCTACTTTTACATGGCAGCTGAAGAAATTAACATTATCACTGTTACATAGGGTTATACTGCAGCACTACTTATGATATTTTATCTAAACAGAAATCATGTTGGTTTGAGCAGCATCTAGTGTTTGCAACGGACTAACACGAGTCTCTACAAAATGTTATGTTTTTCCATTTTCCATTACAACAACAGACGATACTTTACGAGCGCAGAGGGTTATTTCTTGTTTCTTTTTAAAACAACTGTCAACTTTCAGGAAACTCAGGTCACCTAATTATCCATAACCAAGCAACCAAATGTGGTTGTGTAAATATAAGGATAGGTCACAGCTACTCTTCACGCCTTCATTATAATGCTATTGTGTTTACTCGAAGTAACAATACGCTCACACTAGACAGAGATTCTATGTGGCACATTCTGTGATTTAGCGGTCCATGATGCACTATATAAAATATATATATATATATATATATATTATATATTTTATATATATATATATATATATTATTATATATTGATATATATATATATAGATATAGATAGATATAGATAGTATAGATAGATATAGTATAGATATATACACAGTGCCTTGCAAAACTGTTCGGCCCCCTTGAACTTTTCAACCTTTTGCGACATTTCAGGCTTCAAACATAAAGATATAAAATGTTTATTTTTTTGTGAAGAATCAACAACAAGTGGGACAAAATTGTAAAGTGGAATGAAATTTTTGGATTTTAAAAACTTTTGTAAAAAAAAAAAAATGAAAAGTAGGGCATGCAATATTATTGGCCCCTTTACTTTCAGGCAGCAAAATCACTCCCGAAATTCAGTGGATCTTGAATGATTCAAAGTTGTCCTAATGACTAAAGTGTAAATATAATCCACCTGTGTTAATAAATTCGAAAAAACCTGCTCTGGTGTCTCAGGGTTTGTTTAAAACGCATAGGCTCAGTGACAAAGGAACCACCAGGGGAGGTCGTGATATGTTTGGGAAGTTTTTAAAAACGGATATGGATACAAAATTTCCCAAACTTTAAAAAATCCCAAGGAGATGTGAAGTGATATATAGAAAAAGGAAGGGTATCGACCACCCAAAAACCCTAAAAACGTTTTATATCCAGCATAAAAAGAAGACTTTCGGGATAAAAGCATATAAAAAGGTAAGGTTACTGAAGTATAGAGCTGCTGGCTAATGGGAGCTGCTGGACCCCGCCGTACACTCAAGATGAACGTTTCGAGATTTCCCCGCCCTTTTGTAAAAGCTTGACAAAGAGGCGGACCCTTTTGAAGTTGCTTTTTGAGTGAAAAGGCCGGTGCCGGCGCCCCTCAATGGCTAGCAGCTCTAACTTAGGAAAAAACGTTCCCTTTTATGATGCATCCCCGAAGTCTTTTTTTTATGGGATTAATATAGTGTGTTGTGTTTTTTGGGGAATCGAAATAAAATAGGGATAAGCTTATAGCTAAAAAATTGGTTCTTCTATTGTTTGTTAAAGTTGAGGACTACGGGTCAAGAGGGAAACCCCGGTAAGGACCGGGGCTGACATGCTTACCCTATAGGGTTAAAGGGATTAAAAGGAGTATCAGACCACTGCAAATCTCCCAAGCCCCCGGCCGCCCCTCTAAACTTTTCTAAACAAGGGAAGACTGATCGAGATGCACCCAGGGGCCCCATGATCCTTTGGAAAACTGCAGGGTCACAGTGGGTGGGGGTTGTCCTTTGGAAACAATCAGTGTACACTGCAAAAATTGGCCTTTTGGGAAAAGAGTGGCAAAAAGGAACCCATTTCTCAAAGTATCCATAAAAAGTTGGTTTAAAGTTTCCCACAAGCCCCCGGGGAAAGCACCAAACATGGGGAAGAAGGTGCTCTGCTCAGATGAAACCTAACCCAACTTTTGGCCACATGCAAAAAAGTTTTTTTTTGGTAAAAGCAGCACAGCTATCCCCTGAAAACCAATTTCCCCCCTTCCACATGGGGGGGGGCAGCATCATGGTTTGGGCTTTCTTCAGCAGGGAAGGAAAATGGTTAAAGTGATGGGGGAGGATGGAGCAAATACAGGACCATTTGGAAGAAAAACCCGTTTGGGGTCTGCAAAAGATGAGGTGGGCGGATTTATCTTTCCCCAAAAAGACAATGACCCCAAAATAAACAAAATCTAAAAGGAAGGTTCAAAATTAACGTTTCGGTGTTGAATGGCCAAAGTCACAGTCCCCGACCCGAATCCAATGAGAATTGTGGAAAGAGCTGAAAACTGCTGTTCACAAACACTTCCATCCCAAACCCCACTGGCTCCCGCTGTGGCCCAAGGGGGAATGGGGAAGAAATTTCGTTATCATGTGCAAAAAATGATAGAGAAAACCCCAAACGGGCTTGCAGCTGTAATCGACAAAAGGTGGGCTACAAAAAAATTAATTAAGGGGGCCCAAAAAGTTCGTTTTTTTTTTTTTTTTTTAAAGTTTAAAATATCCAATAAATTTTTCCCTTCACAATGGCCCCACTTGTTGTTGATTTTTCACAAAAAATGTAAAATTTTATTCTTATGTTTAAACCCTGAAATGTGGCAAAAGGTTGAAAAGTTCAAGGGGGGAATATATTCGAAAAGGCAATATATTTTAAAATATATATATTATAATGTAAAATACAGACCCCAAAGAATATTGAAAAATTAAAAGGAGGGGGCCAGCGCAAAGTTTCCCGAACAAGAAGTTCCAAAATACAGAGTAAAAAAGTCCACGGCATCAAAATGCATTCAAGCAATAAGGTAGTTTTTTTCCCCTCCTGTAAAAAAGAGCGCGTTTCAGCTCCCTCCAGTGTTGACAAGGCTTGTGAGGCGTGAAGTGCTTTTTTTGGCATGGGGGAAATAAACTTTATTGTTAAATGCATTTTGGAAAGTGCCGGGACTTTTTTTTTTTACTATATAATATATATATAATTTATTTATTTATTTAAAAATAAACATTCTTATTTAGGGGATCATCAGGACATTAAGATTAATTGTCTATCCTTAGCATTAATGCTTAAAGACGTACTCCCACTACATAGATCAGTTTTGTAGATTGTAGGTAAGATAATAAAGATTTACTATCAAATACCTTGCTGTTTTTTTTTGCTTTATTTCAGAGTTAGCATAGGTTTTATCTCCTGCTTGTTTACAAAAAACTTCATTTATTTTTTCTTACTGACAAACTTTGCCCTTTAGATTGCTATAGCTTGTATCCAGTAATCTTGCCATAACCAATGGCCTTCTACAGTCATTGCGTAGAACTGCCCACAGCTGAATAGTAAGGGAGAGCCTGATGCTGGTTGTAAAGAGCTAGATGGGAAACCCTTTCAATGGGTATTTAAACCAAATTAACCCTCACATCACATTACTTGATTGTTGCTCCATTCAAACAGGGGTACTGAGGACCCCAATTTTCATGATCAGTAGGGGTCCAGTGTTTGGGGACCCCTACCAAATAGACACTTCTCACCAACCCTAGGTTTTACAGGGGGGGAAAAAGTGCAAGTTCTCCCACTTAAAAAGATAAGTGAGGCCTGTAAATGACATCATAGGTAGACCTCAACTATGAGAGACAAAATGGGGAAAACAAATCCAAAAAAATCAATTGTCTGATTTGGAAACCCTTTGCACATAAGTATTTAGTCACCTCCATGCAAGCAAGATTTCTGGCTCTCACAGACCGGTAATTTTTTCTTTAAGAGGCTCTTCTGTCCCCCACTCATTACCTGTAGTAATGGCACCTGTTTGCCTTATCAGTATAAAAGACACCCGTCCCCAATCTTACAGTCACACTCCAAACTCCCTATGGTGAAGACCAAAGAGCTGTCGAAGGGGCACCAGAAAACAAAATTGTAGCCCTGCACCAGGCTGGGAAGACTGAATCTGCAATAGGCAAGCAGCTTAGTGTGCAGAAATCAACTGTGGGAGCCCAAAAATTAAAAAATGGATGAATACAAGGACTATGATAATCTCTCTCGATCTGGGGCTCCACGTAAAAATCTCACCCCCTGGGAGCAAAAAATCCCAGAACCACACAGGGCGACCTAGTGAATGACCTGCCGAGAGCTGGGACCAATGTAACAAAGGCTCCCATCAGTAACACACTTCGCCACCAGGGTCTCAGATCCAGCAGTGCCAGACGTGTCCCCCTGCTGAAGACAGTACATGTCCGGGCCCATCTGAAGTTTGCTAGAGAGCATTTGGATGATCCAGAAGAGTATTGGGAGAATGCAATTTGGTCAGATGAAACCAACGTAGAACTGTTTGGTAGAAACACAACTCCTTGTGTTTGGAGGGGAGAGAATGTGGGGTTGCATTCAAAGAACACCATACCTACTGTGAAGCATGGGGGTGGAAACATCTTGTTTTTGGGGCTGTTTCACAAAAAAGGGAAACCAGGGGGATGACCCGTGTACATGAAAGAATGAAGGGGGGCCTTTTGTCGCTTTTGAGTGAAACCCCCTTCCTTTCAGCAAGGGCTTTGGGGGTTTGAATTGGCTGGGTCTTTCAGCAGGGACAATGACCCCAAAGGGGAAAACCCCCACCGGACAAGAAGGAGGGCTTAAAGGGTTTGGGGTTTTTCCTACCCAAAGTCTCCAGTTTCCCAACCCATAAAAAATTTTTGGGAAAGGGGTTTAAAAGCCCGTGTTCCCCACACAAAACCAAAAAACATCACTGAAAAAGAGGAGATCTGCATGGAGGAAGGGGCCCCCAAAATTTCCGGGAAACAGTGTGTCCCAAACCTTGTAAAGACTTACAGAAAACGTTTGCCTCTTTCTTGCCAAACAAAGGATTTATCAAAAAAAGAAATTGAGAGGGAATTTTTGGTTATTCCCCAAAATACTTATTTTCCCCCTTTCATTTGCAAAAAAAATTTTTTCCCAAATCAGACAATGTGATTTTCTGGATTTGTTCTCCTCATTTTTTTCTTTCATAGTTGGGGTCAAACCTATGATGTCAATTACGGGGCCTCTCTCACCCTTTTTAAAGGGGAAAAACTTGCCCCAATTGGTGGCTACTAAATACTTTTTTTTCCCTATATAGGGGGAAAAAATGCCATTAGAAAAACCTTTTTTAAGCCCATAATATGGGGCCTGAAAACCCCCAGTTTCCCAATATGTGCCTTTAGGGGGACCAGAAGAGAAAAAGGTCCCGATTTTCTTTTGTTGATTTACATGTTTTTAAAGATCTACCATAAAATTTAATACTTGTGAGAGGTTTAGTAACGTATGAAAAGTGGAACCTGAAAACCCCCAAACCCCAAAAAACAATTTAAATACAGAGTTGCCCTAACCTGCTTTAAAAAGGGTTATTCACTTACCACTTTTATGTCTCGTGCCCCCTGAGTGGTTGGGTTTAAATTTTCTGCAGGAATAAATCATCAACAATTATTTTTCTAAAAAGCCCTTAAGAAAATTGGAATAACAGATAAAAACAGACTTGCGGGAAAAGCATTAAAGCTATGTCAAGTATTTAGAAGGCCTTCCCAACCCCCCGCATTAGACTTTTGGGGCCCTATTTGAAAAAATTTGACCATATTGGTTTTAATAACCTTTATTTTTAAAAGGGGGTTGTCTCATTAAAAGGGTTTGGGCCTTTTTATTTTTAAAGATTCTTGGAAAAAAAGGGTTATTTTCCCAATATGTGTCCATTCCCAGTGCCCTTCCCCTTATTCTGAGATGCCCCTTCCCTTTTTTAGGCTCCCCAGGGTGGTTGCTAAAAGTAAGCCCTGGCTTCTATTGCAGCTAGTGGGAAAACCCAGTAAACACCCCCCTAAATTTTCAAAGTGAACCCCAAGAAAACAGGTTTTGAGGAAAGATAAAATTCAATGTAGGGGGGGGAAACCCCCACTTTAAAAAGGCTCCCCTAAGATGCCCTCGGGGTTTTTACTTGAAATAAAATTTCCCGTTTTTGCCCCCTTGATCACCCAGATCCCCGAAAACACGAAACCCAAAAGGGATTTCCGTTTAAAGAGCAGGCCTCAAATTTGAAAATAGCCCACCTAAATAGTTTGATTAATACAGAAGTAAGATAAAAAGGCCCCCTTTGCATTTGGGGAAAACTTAAGGGGACATTCCCCCTCAATGATTTTAAAATTTTAACTTGTTAGGTTTGCTTTAAAAAACGCTTTTTAAAACGCCCGTTTAAAAAGGGTATTTCACATCTTATTGCATAGGGGTTTGGGAAGTTTTTCGTTTTGGGGTTTAATCGTGGTTTACAGTCAGAAACAAGTCTTATTTATTCCTTTTTGTTTTGGGCGTGGAAACCCTGTTAAAAAACCACATACAAGTTTTTGGCCTATATTAATGGGTTTTTAGTTTCCCCTTTACAGTAAATTTAATTATAAAATGCGTTTTTTTTATGGGAATTCGCCAAAAAATCAACAGTTCAAAACATTTTTTTACCGTGCGTTTGGTTTTTTAAAAAGATGCTGAGGGCAATGGGAATGGTTTCCTTTCTGTTTTAGATGAGTATTTCAAGCCGGGGTCTGCATGTATTCCCAAATTGAAAAACCGTTTGTGGACGAGCCTAAAGTGAGGCACGCAGAAGCCAAAACCCGAACACCCCACACAGATAAGTAATGGCACACAAAACCTCATGACCAAAAATAGTGCAATAAAATAAGAAGATAAAGGTCTTAAAACTTAACTTTTACTGTAATCCAATATAAAAATAATAACACTACTAAAACATCTCTCAAACGAACTCGCCGAGGCAGACAAAAACAGAAGAAAGGGACTCTAAGGACCAATGACAGATAACCCTATCAGGCCCTATAACCCACACTATCGTCCCTATCCTGAGCAACAATGCAGGAGAGTCGCCCTGATGATGGCGTTCCTGTTGGAACTCATAAACCCATTATAACCTATGGTCCGTGCCACATACAGTCGTTTTTCAATCGGTCCCTTATAGTAACAACCGACGCTGCTAGTCCCGCACTCGGGATCCTGGAGACCTTATGGGACACTTCATTTGTGTAAGCCATTATTTGGATCCATTGTCTATGCAGTACCTGATTCAACATCAAGTTAAGGTACTGTAGTTATGATCCTTTTCTGCATCTGCTGTGTGTGCCCATATACACTCACTGGCCACTTTATTAGGTACACCTGTCCAACTGCTCATTAACACTTAATTTTCTAATCAAGCAATCCACATGCGGCAACTCAGTGCATTTAGGCATGTAGACGATGGTCAAGACAATCTCCTGGCAGTTCAAACGTGCTCAGTATGGGGAAGAAGAAAGGTGATTTGAGTGCCTTTGAACGTGGCTTGGTTGATTGGTGCCAGAAGGAGGCTAGTCTGTGTCTTCAGAAATGCTGATTCCTGGGATTTTCACGCACAACCATCTCTAGGGTTTACAGAGAATGGTTTAACGAAAAAGAAATAACATCCAGTGTCCAGTGAAGCGCATCCTGTGGGCGGAAATGCCATTGTTGATGCCAGAGGTCAAAGGAGGAATGGGCGACTGGTTCGAGCTGATAGAAAGGCAAAACAGTGACTCAAATAGCCACCCGTTACAACCAAGGTAGGCAGTAGAGCATATTGAAACGCACGTACGTGCGAAACCTTTGAGGCAGATGGGCTTTCAGGCAGCAGAAGACCACACCGGGTGGCCACTCTTTCAGCAAGAACAGGAAAACTGAGGCTCCAATTTGCCCAAAAGGCTCATTCGAAATTGGAAGTAGCAAGATTGGGAAAAAACGTTGCCTGAGTCTGATGAGTCTCGAATTTCTGCTGCGACATTCGGATGGTAGGGTCAGAATTTGGCGTCAACAACATGAAAGCATGGATCCATCCTGCTTGTATTCAACGGTTCAGGCTGAGTGGTGGTGGTGTCATGGTGGGGGAATATTTTCTTGGCACTCTTTGGGCCCCCTTGGTACCAATTGAGCATTCGTTGCAAACACCTTGTTGAATCGATGCCACGAGAATTGAGGCAGTTATGAAGGCAAAAGGGGGTCCAAACCCGTTGTTTATAGCATGGATTGTACCTATTTAAAGTGGCCGGTGAGTGTATATATTTTTCTGGATTGGACTCCAACAACATATACTCCTTACCTCAGACAGTAAGTTTCTTTTGGTGGGGGAAGGGTTTTGAGTTCAACCCTTAATCTTAGGGACCTCATATCCGAGTACATACTAGTGATCATATGGCCTTTGTTATTATCTTTTTCTCCTAACCTGTCTACTGAAGTGATCGGTTGTTACTATAAGGGACCGATTGAAACGTACTGTATGTTGGGACGGGACCATAGGGATTTATAGGGATTTATAAGGGTTAGGTTCCGGACAGGAACACCATCATCAGGGCGACTCTCCTGCATTGTTGCTCAGGATAGGGTTATCTGTCATTGGTCCTTAGAGTCCCCTTCTCCTGTTTTTGTCTGCCTCGGCGAGTTCGTTTGAGAGATGTTTTTGTAGTGTTGTTATTTTTATATTGGATTATAGTAAAAGTTAAGTTTTAAGATCTTTATCTCCTTATTTTATTGCACCAGCAGAAGGCAAACCCTTTTCTGAGCCTAGCTACATATGATGTGCCTGCTGGTAGAGCCAAGGGCCACCTTTAAAGTCTCATGATGTGGACGGTGACTGCAACAGTTATAAAAGTCTGTGATATAATTTCATATTTGAACTATAAATCAATGACACTTTAAGTTAGACTTCACATCTTTGAAATCTAATGACACTAGCTGGCCATATACGTAAAGATTGTTTTTTTATCAATACATACAACATTTAACCATGATCAGCTGTTAAGCATTACAAAACACAGAGAGAGAACTCTAAGGGTTAAAGTGGGTAGACTCTATGGGGGAAATTTTGCAAGACATAGGTAAGTAGTGATAAGTGCAATGCATGTAATTTCTTTGAGAACCTGAGCCTCACAAAAGGCTTCTCTTTTTTTGATAGACTATATTGTATGCCTGTTTCTCTTGTAATAGGTCTTGTAAAGTCCTTAATTTGAGTCAAAGTGTAATGGGGAAAGAAGATATTGGATTCATTTATTTTGGCAAGGTCCCAAATTATTTAGATATTGAACAGATATTACAGAACCTCTTGAGTTTTGTCTTTGGAGCGACTGTCCCTACAGACCCTCATGTGTGTTTTTTGGGCAATATCCAAAAAGTCTAGAGATCAACAAAAGCATTAAAACAGCTACATCGTTAATTGCAGTAAAAGTAAAAATCAACAACCCTCACTGGTAGAGTAGGGAAATGAAAAAAAAAGATTTAATTTAATTTAAAAAACAATTTTAAAAAACTTCTCTCAGAACGCTGTCTTGTGCTTTTCTCAGTTATTCCTTCTAGGAACTGAATCTGTCAGCTGGGTATTGCCATTCCAGTTTTTAAAAGGGTTTGTCTGTGCTGTCAGGGCTGACTAGACAGTATCAGATGTACGGGGACACACACCCCAACTGGCAACACCCAGTTGACAGATTCAGTAGTACATTTATAGAAGAAATAACAGAGAAAGGATACAACAAAGAGTTATAAGAGAAGGTGCTCCAGAATTGTTATTTCACAAGGAACACAAGTTTTTACTAAAACAGACCTGTCAGGAATGACCACAGGTCCTCTGTAAGGACCAGTGAGCAAATGACAGGAAACCATTTGCATCAGATAATAGTCAGTCTGTAGAGAGAAACCACAGGATGTTATAAAACATCCTGTATGCAGGCCATTTGTCTGCAAGGACACCACCAGGAATTCTAAAACTGTATAGGTTATTGAACAAAGACTTCTGTCCCTATAGGGAACAATTCTGATAACACTGCATTAGGAAACTGCATTTCTCCTAATATTTAAACTAATTTTCACCAACAATTATCTTAAACTTTAATCCCCGTCCCCTTTATGAGCACTGCCAAACATCTGTACTGTGACGTCAGTTCAGAATTTGAACCATCTCTGCATTTCTAAAAATGACTTAATGCTTGATACTAATTAATGCCTCAAGCCTTCTGCCATCGAGTGTGAACGGAAGAGACTGAAGTGTTTACAGTTAACACGAAAATCGTTGTATTCCCAACTGGTACCAGATGGAGGACAGAAAAACAAATTGTTCCCTTCTTTGTACACATCATAGTGTAAAAAATAAATTGTGCCAAAGCATATTAAAACTTTGCTTCATAGATGGGGCAAACTTTCTTCTTTACATACAATAAACTAAGGACATTTACTTTACTGACAGCTTAGTAGGAGTGAGTCATAATATTGCAAACAGGTTACAGTCACGGGTGGATCACTATTGAGACTACTTGTTACATAGAAAAAAATAAGTGGGTTATGTACATAATGTTATGTACACAAGAGGGTTATGTACATAATGCGTTTTATATCCAGGTGAGTTTATGTGCAGAAAGAAAAAAATCATTTCTACTTTGGGTGTAAGCAAAAATTTGAGAGATACTGTTAGCACAGGGGGAAGAGAGAAATAACAGGCTGGCGTGATGCAAGGCTTTCATCACACCCCCTGCAACGCTTGGTCTTCTAGGCCAGAAGCCTAGGCTTGTGGCCCAGAAGATACCAGGCGCAGTGGCCGGTAGTAAGGTAAACGAAATGATGACGTCAAACCGATCACTCTGGACACTAACTCAAGGAGTAAGCTGCTCGGTGGGAGAACAGGCAGAAGTGAATACCTCTAAAATTTTTCTTTTAGCCTTTTAGCCTAAACATCTGCCTATCTACCTACAGGGGGCTATATCTATCTTCAGGGGGTATATCAACCTAAAGGGGGGCTTTATCTACCTACAGGGTGCATATGCCTACCTACTGTGGTTCTATATCAACCTACAGAGGGCATATCCCTACCTACAGGGTACCTATATATCTACCTACAGGTGGCACATATATCTACCTAGGGGGGCTTAAAAACCTACCCACCTACTAGGGGCTTATATACATACCTACCGACTGAGGGTCTATATACCTAGCTACGAGGGCTATATTCCTACTTACCTATAACAATATAATAGGGACCTATATTCCTACTTATTGTGGGGCAATATAACTACCTATATATATATATAATAAGGGACCTTGATACATAACTATTGGGGGACCTATAAATCTACCTGAATAACAGGGGGCTATATACCTACCTAATTGAGGACTATCTACCTAAAAGGGGGTTTACTTATCTGCTTATCTAGTTTCGTGATGTACCTACATACTATATTGGGGGAATTAACTACCATATGGGGACATAAAACATGACTAAAACTTGTGCACAAATGGAAGCTCCAATAAGCTGGACTCTTTCTGGATGCAAACTTCCAGATTTGAGCACTAAATACTCTGAAACTGCTGCATCTTACATATGGGGACAGCATCCCTGTCACTAGCTTGTACTGTCCTCAGCAAGGGGGCATAAACTGTGAAGGGTCTCTTTAAGGTCCATCACCTTGAGGCTTCTTGAAGAACATTAAATTCTTCCTGGTTGCCCTGAGTATCCATCAGCAGATTACTGTGAACGGGATGCAGACAACAATCTGACATAGTTTGCCATCTACTTAAACATACTGTAGAATTGTCACTGAAAAGAGTAAGGTCGCTAGACTGCTACTCCTAAACACTTACTTCTGATAGCAACTTGGAGACAATTTCTAGTGGCGCCTGATGGATGGAGTCATCTTGCAGTGGGGAAGTCAGTGCCATATCCACCCAGGACCGAATCTCCTTCAACACAACCTCCCAGCGATTTGGGTTACTTAGAACCTTCTTGTACTTGTAGATCTTTTTCTGTAAGATAAAAATTGCACAGTTGTTATAAAAAATAAATCGGATGAACTGTACTTACATTTTTTAAATTCAAATGTTCATTCCTTTGCAGTTCATTTAAGTATATAGGTGTAGCTAATAATTCCCAGGCCTCAACCTTAAGACAACGGTCATGAGAAGGCTTAGGATTTCTTGCATGCTTTTCATGAAAGGGTTTAGGTCTGCGTTCCCCTAGAAGACGCACCACCCCAGTCTATAGGTCTGATCTAGTATTGCAGCACAGCTCCATTGAGGTTTGGATGCATTACCATACACAACCCTGTGGATACATGTGGCGCTTTTATTAAAAAAAAATGCAGCAATAGTTTTCTAATAGGGTAGAATTCCTAGGAGTCGAAGTCTTACCTACATTAGTTATACAGGGAATTGACACCTAGCGTTCTCCAGTTATCAGACATTTAAAGCCGGGGAGAGGTTAACTGCAGCATTACTGACAGGGAGTTCAGAAAAATAGCCCCCATAATCACTACTGTATTTTATACAATCTCTGCTTCTAAGAAAACATTTTAGCTACCTCAGCAGTTTGTCTGCTCTTTGATAAATATTATACCGTCGGTTCAGAGAATTATTAAATTCTATTATATAGTCACCTTTGAACACAATTTTAAAGTGTGTATATAAAATGAATCTACATGAACACTAACTATCCTGAGTTACAGTATGTATTAGGGCATGTCCACATGGCACGGGTTTTCGGACGGTTTGCGGTTTTTCAGACCGCCTGAAAAAAATACCGGCGAAATGAGCACAATTGTACTCTATGGAAAACCCGTGCAGCAGTCCCCACTGCAGGGTTTTCGCGGCGTTTTGTCGCCGGCGAACAAAACATTGAAACATGCACATCTTCCGTCCGGTTTCCGGACGGGAAAGGAAGTGCATCTCTCAATGGGAGGGCTGTTCGCCGATTATCGCGGAGAACAACCCCCCCCCCCCCCCCCCGAGGCCGTGGGACGGGCCGCCAAAAAACAGGAAGAGTCAAATACCGGCCGGCAAACCGGCCGGTATTTGTCCTGTGCCGTGTGAACGGCCCCTTATAGTCCGGAGCTGCATTAACAATTCTGCAGAATTTAGAGCTGAAATGCTAAAGCATATTTTCTTGGTTTAATATTGACACAGATTGTTCTGCCGATTTACCATCTGAAAAGTAACATTTTTACGGCAGGCAACATTCATTAATCTAAAATAGAACATATTACCCTCTGCATTCTAGAAGCTTGCTTAACTCAAGAAGTGTGAATGCAGGTCTGAGCTATATGACAAACTCACTCACTATCAGCACAAGAAGACCAATGTAATGTAGTCATTCAACTGTGTATGTATCAAATTTATAGATAACCGCATAATGGTGCCCAAAGGGGTTGTCTCATTTCAGATATCGATGGCATGCCACTAGGATTTGCCCATGAACGTCCTGTATGGGTGATGTCTTTTGGTCTGGACCCACACTATCTCAAGAACTAGTCTCAAAACCTCTCGGTTTGACAGAGAGGTGGGTCAGGAACATGAATACGACGTTCCGAGCAGAGCCAAAGTGGCAGATAGGGAAACCGCTCCCTGCGATATGCACCAATGCAGAAATAAAGGTGGAAATGCCCTTCATTAAATCAGGGTCCCCAACTCCAGTCCTCAAGGGCCCACCAACAGGTCTGTTTTCTGGCTTTCCTTAACATTGACACAAGGTGATGTAATTATTGTCAGGTGCATTCTGCGGGATATAGTAAAAAAACTGAACTGTTGGTGGGCAGTGAGGACTGGAGGTTGCGGAGACCACTGACTTAAGGAGTAGTTTTGCCATCTCTATAATCTTCTCTGATTGACCAGCTCGTAAACTACGAATAAGCGGCCTCAGAGAATGGGAAATGGCCATGGATTGCGTCTGCTCGCCTGATTTCATGTTACGGGAGTTCAGTATATACATGACGCAAATTCACTTAGCTTTTGGAATTCCCATAGAAATAACTAGAGAACTCTGCGGGTGCAGCTCGCTGCAAGTTGGCCTTAGAGAGGTTTTTACGAGCTGGCAAAACCCTTATCATCAAAATTGCATAATAAACTGCAATGGTGCAAAGTATTCTAGTAAAAAGTAGAAAATGGTAAACATGAATATCCCTGAATTATAGTATAGAAAACCTCTAATAAAGATTTTGATATATAAAAAATAAATAAAGTTAATATACCAGTTTAGCATCGCCACCAATCTGTGATAGGTATCTACAGTGGCATTCATCCTCTGGAATTCAAATGGGCCGGATACTCAACTGGGTACAACAAGTCAGGAGCTCTCTTCTCTTCATATAAGCTGCTGTGAAAGGGTCTCATTGTCAGGAATACACCATCTATGCATCAAAGGCTCTGGATTGAGGCTGCTTTTTTTTTCTCAATTAAAATAAACCCTACTCCCAATTATAACCCTTGTGCAGAGTTGAAAGGGTTGGCAAGAAGATATTACTATTGTTGTAAATACGCCAATGGGCCCATGCAAAAAAAATCTGTTTTCATGGGAAACAGTTGAGAAAAATGTCTTTATTATTTAAATATAGACTGTAGTAAATGAAAGCTAAAGTTGATTAGTTGTTTGGGCAACACAATTACTTTTGCATGCAAACAGTTTTAATGCATGGGGCCATTTGTGTCGCGGAAGTGAAGATATACAAAGTATATTTCTGGTGTGTAAAAGATGTGTGTTTCTAAGATATAACTAGATAGCCAATTATTGATTAATAAAATTAAGAATACCAGTTTTACAACCAAATTTTTTTTTTTTTTTTTTTATTTTGTTTCAAGGGCATCTTTAAAAATATCAACTTTGTAATAGTTTCTTTGATTAACATTTTCTATTGTTTTGACTGACAGACTACAAACAAAAATGTGTATCTTGGACCTCAGTCATTGGTATGTTACACATCAGACCTTTCCATATCGGAAAATATCCGATGTGTAATCCTTGGTAGAATTTCAAGGCGATACCTTGGATTTTTGCCTCGAGGATATTAAATTCACAGAGACGGTATTTACCTCTGGTTTGGGACGTGGATTAGACCCATTTCAATGGGAGTAACTCCTGTCCAAGGAGGATACAATCGAAACGAATGGAATGGCCCATTATCTGTTGTCTGTAGCATGATTCGTAATCTGTGGTTTTAAAAGTCTGTGCTGTAGTTCACAGTGCTAACTCATAGTGCCGACTGGCATTCAAATAAGCTGCAGTAGGACTACACATAGATTTCCGTGTTGAATTCCTTTAAAAAGTTGGTCATGTTAATATATCCATACTCCCTTTATTCTGTCCCTACTTCTTTCAATAACCAAAAAACTATGTACAAGATAGAAAGGATGAAAGAACAACTGCAGGATCAATCTAATACAAGGATTGTATGTTTGTTACCATGGGATTTACCTGGTTGCATAGGACTGTAAAAATCATTTAAACAGAATATGATTGAACAGGGGTCTGAAACAGAATGATTAAAGGGGTTCTCTTCACTTACATAGATTAGCTTTAAACATGTAGGGACCAATATTGAAGATTTTTTCCAAATATATTGCATTACATTTTTGGCTTTGTTGAGGAGGATAAGATAGATGTTATCTGCTCTGAGTGCACAGAGGTGTCATCTGCTCCTCCCCTTCTATCTCTGTTTCTTTGTTTTCTGCGTAGTAGGGAGTGACGTCACCTCCAGATGAAACTGCTGCGCAGCTTGAACTGTGTAATTATTCGCAAACAAAGTAATTAGTCTCCTTGTTTGTTTACTTTGAGCTCTGTAGCTCTCTGCACTTAGAGATAACATCTCTTTGCACTCTCATGTCAGTTGCAATTAGAAGAGCTATGAATGCGGAGTTAATATATAACTAATCCACTATGAGCAGCCACAGCCTAAACCAGGAAGGTGAGAGTGTCAGCTGCCATGAGTCGGCTTTTGGCTCTGAAACACGAGTGCAAAACAACCCTCTAAGATCGAATACAAAGTTACTTCCTTAATAACATCTCTGGTACAATGAAGCTTGCAAACGTGGAATTAAATGGGTGTGGTCTCCCATTTCCTTGAAACATTCACTATAATTTATCCACAATAGAGTCTACCAAAGTCTACTATCAAACTTACAATCTACTTTAGATTTCATAAACTTTCCCCCAACAAATTCGCATAACTAAAGCGCTGTAACATACAACTAGCATATGAAATTATCGTGGTATTAAAAAGAGCATTTTATGAATTAAACATAAATATATATATATACACACACTCACACATTATATATATATATATATATATATAAATATATATATATATTATATTACACATACACATACGCAATTTATAGATATATATATATATATTTATATATATATATATATATATTATATATATATATATATATATATATATATCATATATATATATATATTATTATTTATTTTTAAAGTGCATTGATACCAGGGCGCTGTACCAATCGATGTACAATGTATGTACAGTATAATACATTATAACACACACACACCACACACACACACTCACACACACACACACACAACACACACCACAACACCACACACAACCAACAGTTATGCTCAAAAGTTTACATATCCCAGCAGGATTTTTGCGTTTCTTGGCCTTTTTTCAGGGAATATGATGATACACAAAAACTTTGTTTCCAACTCGTGGTTGGCTGAAGCCATTTATTGTCAAAACTACTGTGCTTTTCTCTTTTAAATCTCAATGACAACAAAAACATCAAATGAACCCTGATCAAAAGTTCACATACCAAGATCTTAAATACGTGTATTGCCCACGTAACATCAATGACTGCTGGAAGTCTTTTGTGGTAGTTGTGGATGAGGCTCTTCATTTTCTCAGATGGTAAAGCTGCCCATTCTTCTTGGGGGGGGGGGGCTCCAGTTCCTGTAAATTCCTGTGCTGTCTTTCATGAATTGTGCGCTTGGAGATCTCCCAGAGTGGCTCAATGACTACTGAGAGTACAGGAGGATGGGATGGCCCCTCAGACCTTCACATTGTTCTGCTGTAGCCAATAACAGGTTGACTTTGTGCTTTGGATCGATGTCATGATGGAACATATCATTACATCCATGCGCAGCTTCCTGGGTCTGATGTGGGTGTGAGTGCAAGATGTGCCCCAGTATTGCTGAATCTCGTGCGGCATTATCTGTCTTCAAACTGTGACCAAGTTTCTGTGCCTTTGTAGCTCACACATCCCCCAGAACTTCAGCAATCAACCTACGTGGGCTTTGACGGTAGGAATGGTTTTCCTTTCATCATAGTCCTTTGTTTAAAACACCTATCCAAATGTAAAGTTTTATGGTTTTGGCAAAAAGTTTGATTTTGTGTCATCACTCAAAAGACCTTGTTCCAGAAGTTTTGAGGATGTCTCTGTGCTGTTTGGCGTATTGTAGGCGAGATTACTTTGTGGGCATGATTGCGCAGTAATGACATTCTTCTGGCGTACTTGACCACTGCAGTCTATTTTTCTTAAGTGCCTCTTTATGTGTGCTCTTGAAACAGCCACCACCGCTAGTTTTCAGTGAGTCCTGATGGTATTTGTGGGTTTTTCTTTGAATCATCGACAATTTTCTTGGCAGTTTGTGGTCCGAATTTTTGTGTTGGTTACCTGGGTCATGGTTTGGTTTTTACAGTGGCCCTGGATTCTCCATTTGTTATCACAGTTTGAAACAAGGATGACGACCATGATCAACTCTTGGTTATCTTTTTGTTTCCCTTTCATATTTTATAAAGTTCAACTACGCCTTTTCCTATAGATCCGATTGGACAATTTTTCCTGCTTTCCCCATGATCACAAACCAGAAACAATCAGTGGATGGATGAAAGATGCATGAGTCTGGTCAGGATCCACAGAAAACTCACTCAGCTTTTAAGCACACAACATGATTACAAGCAAACAAGGTCAAGAGGTGGTCACTGTCCCTATGGTGGGTAATATACAGTCGCAGAGCCTGTGTATACTGTATGTCTACCACTATATTGGTCAATGTATGGAGGTAATATAAGTATGCAGAGCGTGTACACTGGTTGTCTACCACTATATGGTCACTGTATGGAGGTTATTATACAGTCTGCAGAGCCTGTGTACACTGGTGTCTCTACCACTATATGGTCACTGTATGGAGGTAATATTACAGTCTGCAGAGCATGTGTACACTTGGTTGTCTACCACTTATATGGTATGTATGAGAGGTAATATTACTGTCTGCAGAGCTGTGTACACTGTTTATTCCACTATATGGTACAATGTATGGTGGGTAATTACAGTCTGCGACGCCTGTGTACCAATGGTTACCTACACTTTATGGTAACTGTATGGGATTGGTTAATATACGTCTGCAGAGCTGTGTACACCTGGTACCTACAGTATATGGTCACTGATTATGGTGGTAATATACAGTCTGCAGAGCCTGTGTACAGCTGGTGTTACAACTATATGGTCATGTATGGTGGTGGTAATATACAGTCGCAGAGGCATGTGTTACATGGTACCTACCACTATATGGTCACTGTATGGTGGTAATATACAGTCTGAGAGGCTGTGTACATGGTACCTACCAGTAATGGTCACTATATGGTGGTAATATACGTCTGAAGAGCCTGTGTACACTGTTCCTTTTTCCACTATGATGGTCACTGTATGGTGTAATATACAGTCTGCAGAGCCTGTGTTCACTGGTTTCTACCTCTTATGGTCACTGTATGGTGGTAATATACGTCTGCAAGAGCCTGTGTACACTGTATATACCACTATATGGTCACTTATATTATTATACTATTTTAGAAAGTATTTGGTCTTTGTGTTCTGATCAGTATTAGTGCTAGGGGTACTTATTCAGGTAAATATGTGGTGGTTAATTAGTGGTTCATGGTTCTGGCAGGTATATATAAGGTCCTTTTGTAATAAGCGTTATTGGTAAGCTGGGTCTTAGTATAGTGGGATTTGTTTGGTGCAGTATGATGGTGAGATGTATGGTGAGGTAATTTACTCCTTGGATTATCTCACATTATTCAATACGCATGTCCTGGTACATGGTCGTGGTCAGGGAGGTGGGCAAGGGGGGGGGGATCCAAAAAGTTTGATTTGGGGGTCTGGCTTCCCTCTAGTTACGCCCCTGCTTAAGGCATGAATGACTGCAGTGCGTGCTACAGCTCCAACTTGATACTATAGGAAGGAAATGGAAACACAGCCGGCAGCTTCAGTACAGGAATGGTGATAAGTGACTGCATTTTTTGGGTGATTTTATGCAGTGGCATACTATTTTTATTATGTTTTATAACTTGGAGAACCACTTGATTGAATTCCCCACGTTGTGTTTCATCCAAGCTTGTAGTCTTGTGAGACTCTAGACTATTAAGAAGTTGTGTGTCAGGGCCACGTCATAAATAAACCGATCTAAATGAAAAAGAGGTTATTTTGGAGCACTGAATTTAAGTAAACTTGGATGAGCAATAAAAAAAAGCATACTGCATGGGAGACTATTTGACATGTAATAACCATTTATCAGATAAGGCTCGGACAATACATCAATAAAAACAATACTGGCACAAATAATTGATCACAGTAATATATAAATGGAATCAGAGATGACATGAACACACCAACCATTTATTTTCCTACTGTCAAGATACATGCTTTATGAGACCATTTATATTACTTTTTATATCATTTCTATCATTGTTTATGTTACTTTTAAACTTTTAGGTTATTTTTGGACAGGAAACAAGATTTTCACTGAGTTCACTGCCAGACTCAATTTATGTTAGTCAGCGACATTTGACATGTACCTAAATAAATGCATGCCGTTATCAAGTCATTGGAGAGTTCCTGTATTTTAGTTTTGCAGACTACATGTAACACTGTATAGCGCCAAGCAATGCAGGCAGAATGTGAAATTGTTCTAAAGAAGGGGATAATGTGACTGACAGTCTGCGACCAAGTAACATTGATTCGCTTACGTCAGTTGCAAAAACATCCAGCAACTCCCAGGTGGTGAGGTTGTCTTGAAATGAACCTACACAAGGTACCAGCTAGAGCCCCACATGTTAACCAATTCAATGCTAGAAGCAACCGTTTTCGTTAGAAACATTGTTCAAGTGTACAAAATAAAGTAGCAATCATGGTGATATCCCCATGGTCTATGGTGACTAACCAACCGTATATTATAATATAAACCAACTGCAAAATATTTGACAAGTCTGTTTTTGTGTCTTAGACTTCTAAAAGTGTTGATACTAGACAAAGCCACGTCTAGAGGAGTACTAATGCCCAGAGGAATTGACGGATACCTGATTACTTTATTTTGCCTACAGCTGCATGCTGCTCTGCCTGGACACCCCAGTGATCTGCTAACCTAAGACGTACCTGCAATATAACCAGGAGTTGTTCGATAAGGAAGCCCTATCACAATGTGTAAAAAAAAAATAAAAATCAAGCCTAATAAGAGTTAAGAAATTCAACTTCAGCTCTGCTCCATCTGTATAACCATGAATCATTGATATCGATGACCCTCTATATGCCAGATACTGTTTACAGTCATGGCCAAAAGTTTTGAGAATGATACAAATGTTAATTTTTACAAAGTCAAAGGCATCATTTTTTTAATAAGGGGCAATTTGATTACTCCAGAAGGGTTATAAAGAGTGATCACTTTAACAAAAAATTTAATTGCAAGTCAAAAATTTTTTCCCCCCCAAAAAACCACTTTTTCAACCATTGCGGGCCCTTTCCCCTTAAAAGGCCAGCTAACATCTTTTAGGGGTTTTCCCCTTTAAACCCACAGGTGGGGGGTTTGTTGATGAGGACAGGGTTTGGAGATCAATTTTGTCATGATTAAGTAAGAATCACACCATGGACACTTCAAAAGGAGGCTGGTGCTTGGGATCATTGTTTTTTTCTGTTTTAAACCCTTTTATCTCTAAAAAAAACACGTTTCGTATCATTGCACTGCCAAAAAATGGCCTCAGGGAAAATGTTTTCGAAACTAGAAAGGAAATTTCACCTCAGTCAAAAAATCTATCGCATTTATAAGGAATTCAAGGAGAGAGGTTTTCCCTTTTTGCCAAAAAGGGCTCCAGGGCGCCCCAAAAAAGACCCGCAAGCCCAGAAACCCTCTCTTAAAAATGTTTAGCTTCCGGGAAAGGGGGTACCCGCTTTCCAGAGCTTTTCTCAAATGGCAGCAGGGAGGGGGTGGCGTGCATCTGCACGCACGTGAGGCGGAGACTCATGGGCCAAGGGCCCGGGGGGGTCAAGGAAAGGGGAGCAAAGAAGCCACTTCTCCTTTCCCAAAAAAAAAATCAGGAACAGACTTTTTAAATTTTGCCAAAGGTACAGGGGGGTGGGCTGCTGAGGACTGGGGGAAAGTCTTTTTTTTTGTGAATCCCCTTTGAAGTTTGGGGGAAAAACTGGGAAAAAAAAGTTTTTTGGAGGAAAACAAAGGGGAGGGGTACCCCCCATTTTTTGTTCATGCCAATGTAAAGCATCCAGAAAAACCTTTCATGTGTGGGGTTTTTCCCTTTTCAGCCAAGGAATCGGCTCCCCTAACAGTCTTGCTAAAAACCATTTCCCTGAAAAAAGAATTTGGGACCAAATGTCTTCCAAGAGCAAATTTCCCAACCGTCCCAAGACCCGTTTGGTGATCAACAAAAGCCTTTTTCCCGGGATGATGGACACCTTGATTTAAAACAAAGGTGATAAAAAAAAAGGCTTTAGGGGAACAAAACCTTTGGATTTTGGTTCCAAAGGCCCCCGGGAAAAATCCCCAGGGTCTTAATCCCATTGAGGGAAATTGGGTCAATCCCAAGAGCGGGTTTGGGCAAACAAAAAAACCCAAAAAAATTTTGACAAAATGCAAGCAATTTAATTTTGCAAGAATGGACTGCTATCATCAGGAATTTTTGGGCCAGAAGTTTATAGAGAAATGCCTGGGGAAAAATTGCAGAGGTCCTAAAGAAAAAGGGGGCAACCTGAAAATAGACTTGCTCCCTTAACTCTCTAACTGTCAAAAAAGCTTTTTTTAAATCATTATATTTGCACTTTATTTCTGTATGTGATAAAAACATCTGACAAACACACATAAAAACCAAGGGCAACGATCAGGTGAAAATATAATATTTTGTCATTTTTAAAAAATTTTGGCCGCTGAATTTTTTATACACTGCATGCAAATATACCATGCTTTCTGAAAAAAATAGTGCTTTAGTCCACCTTCCAGGCGAGGAGAAAAATGCAGGTGCTTAAAAGAACAAAGAAAAAAGAAAGGGGGTTTTGCTGGGAAGATAAACGCCCACCAAACAAAAGCCAGTAAAGCCACCATGCAAAACATCTTCCCTCAAATGCTATGGAATCACCTCCTGTGGCAGTAAACTAGTTTTTAAAAAAGGGGACAAGAAATCCCGTCTTTAGCAGACAGGCTCTTACCGGGTGCTGAAATGTGGATGCTTTCTGTATTTCTGTTATTCCTGACTCTTCAGGCAATGCAGCGGACTTCGCAAAGGCTCCCTATTACCAATTGTCAGGACAAAAAAACGTTTTTTTGCTGTCACCCAAAGTTTGTTATTTGAAAGATCGCTCTATAAGATGGCTCTGATGTTTTTTTTTGGTTTCTTGGTCCCTCGTAAAAGCTGAGGCGCTGACGATAGAAAAAAAAAACTTACAGTAACATTTCATGGCCCCCGCCAAATCTTTTTCAGGAATGTGTTCACCGCAATTGGGCAGCTGCCAGGGGGCATCTTTATTCGTTTGGGGGTGTTGTGTTTGTGTTTGTGGTGTGTTTGTGTTTGGTGTGGGTTGGTTTTTGGTATGTATATATAAATAAATATACACTTATATTTATACGGTGTTTAAATAAAATTATAATAAATTTCATTAAAGGATTAAAAGGGACACAGCAATTACAAAAAAAAATTTTTTTTGCCACCATGAAACCCAAAAAAAGTACCATTTACTCATGCCTTCCTAGTTGAACTGCCCCGTTGAAAAGTTGATTAAAGCAGACAAAAAGGGGTGTAGCCCACGAAATGTAGCAGATGTGCTGTGCTACCTCAATCTTAGATCCCTGTTCGCAACATCTTATGGAGTAAAGCCAAGTCATCATACTAATGGATTTAAAAACGGACTGTTACCGGCAACCACAGGGCTTTAAACAAATACTTTTATTTTAAAAGGGGGGGGTTACACCAGGATTACTTTATATTTTAAAATCTTGTAAAAACAAATCCTTGCAATAATTCCATTAACAGTGCCACCCATTCCTAGATATCCCTTTGTATGGGGTGCATCAGCTCCTCAGGTCGCATGGACGACCCGTTTGATTAAAAAAACCATGGCCCACACGGTTGCTATAGCACAGACCTGGCTTTAAATGCACCTACTGGGAAACCAGAAAACAGCCCCGAATTCAAATGAAAAAAGAAAACGAGAGGTAAGAGAATTTAAAAGATGAACAACCCCTAAGTTTGTGATAAATTTTAAAAATTTTTAATAAAAAGTTGATATTTTGAACAAAATTCATTTCACTCTTTTTTGTTTAGAAGAGCGTTTTTCCCTATCTGGAAACTTTTTGGGGTGCAAGGGGCCCCATTTTTTAAAATTTAAATATAAAGGGTTTCCCAATAAGTTCCAATTTTTTTTTTAGAAATTTTCAAATAACATAGGTCATAAAAACCTTTTTGAAACCGGGCTCAAAAACCCTTTCCCCAAATGCCTGATTTTTAATTGAATGGTCTTGGGCCAGCCCATAAAAGAATTTACAGTGTCACAATAAAATTCCAAATTTGTTTTTTCCCAAAAATAGGGGGGGGGCCCCTAAAGCTAAATTTGGTCTTAAACCTTCCAAAATCCCCCGGGTTTTCCAACGTGCTAAATTTGGGGGCAGATTGATTTTTTTAAATTTTGGGCCCATGCATAAACTACAGATTCAAAGGTTGGGGAAATTTTTTTAAACTTTTTCCCCCTTAATATTTAAAAAATTTTAAACCTTTTCAATTTCTTCTGAATTCAGGAAATTTTGGGAAAAAAAAGGGAATAAAAAATTAAAACCCTTTTTTTGCTATTCAAAAAGGGGTTTTTGGCCCCTAAAACCTTTAAACCCCCTTTTGGGGCTTGCTTTAAAATATTATAGAAAATTTTTATAGAAATTAATTTATTTTTTTTTATTTTTATACCCACTCTCAGCTTCATACACAACATTATAAAATAAATAATTCCCCTTTAAAATTTTAACAAATTAATTTATTTATTCAACTAAAAAATTTTAAAAAAAAAAAAAAAATTCAACCAAAATTTAAAAACAAAAAATACGGGTTTTCCGGGGTTTTTTTGTCCCCAAATTTAACCTTTTCTTGATTTAAAGATTTAAAAACACTCTAAAAAATCCCCTTAAGGTTTTTTTCCCCAAGGGAAGGGATGTTCCCCCCCATAAAGCCCCCCAAAACCAGAAAAATACGTCCCTTAAATATCAAAACCCCAAACCCAAGGAGATAGCTTAGGCTTACTTTTTCATTATTTGTTCCCCAAAAGATAAAAAAAAATTTAAGGTTTTGAAAACCCAAAAGGGGGCCCGTGTTTCTTTACTTTTTTCCATAAAATTTTTTTAATCAGTTTTTTTTAGTTTTAAAACAAAAAAAACCCCTAACCACCTTAAACTTTTTAAAAAAGGGGGTTTCCCCCTTTCCTAATCATCTATTTACCAATACAAAAAAGGGGGAATTTTTATTTTTTTTTGGTAAAAACAAATTTTAAAAACCCACCCAAATAAAAATTTTGGTACAGACGTTTGTTGCAAAAAACATAAAAATCCAATTTTTTTAAAATTTGCCCAAAAAAAACCCGGGAAAAATGAAACCCTTTAAATTTAAAAACCTAAAAAACCCACACCCCCATTTAAAAATAAAATTTTTTTTTTAAAAAATTATTTAAAATTTTAAAAACACAACCAGAACTTAAAAAAAATTACCTAAAATCTGGTGGTGAAAAGGGAACCCTTTTAAAGAAAAAAGAGGGGTGGGGTATCGCGGGCCCCGCGTACTCCCCTGCAGCCGCGCGTCACTTCCCCCTGCGCCGCTGAACTGTATGTACGCGCGAGCACCGGCGCCGTACATACAGGGAGAGGTGGGAGGAGGGAGCGATCTCCTCCTGCCTCCTCCCCGCACAGTGAGACCGCGGGCGGGTGAGCGGCCGCTGCGGCCGCTGCAACCCGCCTGTAGGAGCGGTCCCGCGGCGCAAGAGTAGCGCACTAGCGCTACTCTTGCGCCGCGGTAATTTTAAAGGACCCCCGCCGCCTGCAGGCGGCGGGAGGAATGCCAACTCCCCCGGGAGGGCGGGAGGGGACCCCAAATAGCGGGACCCCCCCGCCAAAAACGGGAGAGTTGGCATGTATGCTGGTAGCTGATCCAATTACACCTCTCTTGATATAAGACTTTCAGACAACGGCTATAAAATATACTAATAAGGTTTTTTTGTCACGGGCATTGGCATGTGATGGCAAGGACCGCATGAGAACATCAGAACCATTTAATAAGATGCATAAATATCTAAACACACACATACAAGATGTATATCTGGTAGCTGATACAACTGCATATGTAGTTTACACCAAAAGAAAAAATATTTATGGAGCATTGCAACTAAGTCCTGTGATATTCTTTACTCATTATCATTAAAAATAAAATAAAAATACATGTTATATTTATGTCTGGGAAAACAGAGTAAAAAACACCGTAACCACCATTACATCTACAACCAGCTTTCCTAGAGTTCTTAATGGCAAGTCTATTAGGCCAATGACATAAGACTGGGGAATTTTACTGCTAGTAATTATTGGTAGACAAAGCTGGCAACCAGCCCAGGAAAATGTACAGACGCCCTATCTGCTGTCACCTACATACTAACCAATTTTTCTTAAATGTCCAGTATCCTGGAAAAATAGAAGACCTCCCGAATTCCTAAAAGACTAAGAAAACCTCACAGGTGGTCCCCATTCTGAGAAAATACACATCTTTCCTTGGTTTTACAGTACTTATTGTCTCAGCACTAAGGCCAGAAATAGGACATTACCTGGGAAGTCTGGGATGAGTGAAGAAGACTATAAGCTAAAGAGGGGTGAGTATCTGCAGGGCTTGGTCTGGAGTCTGCATTTATCTATTCTAGGGGATCTGGTCTGGGGTCTGTACTGATTTTATGACCTACTTGAATTGCAGGGTAGTCCAAAGCTACAACCATGATCACTGGGATGGCCGCCGCGACGGAGTATGATTCTTTTATTTTATTTTTCATCACGCCCCAAAGGACGAAAGAGCATTTTGAACTGTCAGAACACCCCTTTAATGCATTTATGTTAAGACTTTGTAGAAGAGGATGGGACATGATGAAGAGTACAGTGCACGTATCCTAAAGGATTAATGTAGTGAATACAAGTCTACCTCTGTCATGGATGCCTTCACAGATATGTATCTACACTGTAATACACTTTTAGTAATAAGTTATTTATTCATTGACCATGTCCATCTACACATATAAAAAATACACATGGCTGCATTGACCTGGCATGAAAGTATGTCTAATAGATTTTATCATGCAGGTATAGATATAGGACATCCCAGTTAATGTAAACTTTAAAGGGAATGTGTCATCAAAAAATGACATTGTTTAACTCACATTTTTATGTTAAACACATTTTTTAGGAATTTTTAGTTTTTTTTTAATTTTCAAGATCACTCAGTATTTTTTTAATAATTTGTAAGTCCTGCAGTTTTCACTTTGGCCACTAGGCCTAATAATAGTCTGACACTTCCTGCTATGTTTAGAGAGCTTTTCAGCAGTGTGCTCATTATCAGTAAAAGCTGGGTCAAACTGAAAGGAGACACCATTGTGTACAGATAACACATAATCCACTAGTCACAAGAGGAGATGTCACAGCTCCCCCTCTACCCTGCCTTAACAGTGATAACTCTCCTATACAAGTCTATGGGACAGAATCTGTCTTAAGAATCCTATGTGCATGAAGCTGCTGTAAAGTATCTCTCTGACTGCTGTTAAAGCAGTGCAAGCAAGAATGTCTTCCCCACAATCATATATAGACGGCCGAATAGAGAATCTACAATCAGGAAATAAAAACGACTGAGAGGAAAAGAATATGGATCAGGGGCTTGATTTAATAAGTAAAAAAAAAAATGGGGACGGATTCCCTTTAAGAAGCTCTTTTGAAGTGTCAGAGAGTAGAGACATGGTACCGGTGAAGGACAGGGCATTAGGACCTATTGTTCATTAAATAAAGTGACAGGCTCCCTTTTTAATGAAGCTGAGGAACACCAAATAAAGCCAGACTCTGATGAGAACACAATCCCCTGGGTGATGGATGGTTCTCAGTCCCATCTTACTATATTGGTTAGGGTTCAGTCACACAATACCCAATAGAGAGCAAAACAGTGTTACAGTAAAGCCAGTAGATCATGGTGCTCATTCTGGTGGTCGGTGGGGTTTTTAGTGTCCTCACCCCCTCCTATACCATCTTCTGACATGAGATATCAATCATAAGTACTTTAAAGTATGAGTATCCTGTACAGACAGATACACTAGCAGTATAACCCTTAACCTACAAAAAAAAATACTGTTCTTAGAACCCTTGAGGAGATCTAATGTCTGGTCCCATAACATACAGTACATATATTAATGTCTATGTATCTAGGTCCCATATTCTATATATGATAGGAACGTAACTTTGTTTCCCATCTAATGCAAGTCTGATTTCTCTCCCTTTGTGTTTGAGGCCTTCAAGCACATGCACGTAGCCATTAGTTACAGAGATTAATGCTTGGTCTGGCACATGACCAGAGGACTTGGTTCTTGAATTACAATAGCTTGAAAAGCGCATGCAGCTGGGAGTGATTTGTGCATGAAAAATAACAGCCGTGCACTTCTACTAAATGGTGATAGCGGTTGGAACAAATTCAGCGTTGCTTCTAACCTAACCAACTGTTTGTTAGGTTATTCATTTCTGCATCAGGAAGCACCTCTCTCTTTAAGGCTTTAACTATGTTTGTGCTGTTTCAGTATAAAAAACACTTCCGAGCATTAATTTTTTGTAAAGCTCTAAACACCTTAAAGACACAGGCTTACAGAAATGAAATCAGGTGTATTTTTCTTTGCACTTTTTTGAATACATATGTTTTTGATGGGTTGGTCATCACATGTTGCTCCACGTGGACCAAAAGTGGTCCCAGGCAGGAAAATTGTTGACACGATAACAGGGACATGGGCTCACCGTTGCACACTTAGGGCAACATGTCCCAACACGCCAATGCCAGTTTTTTGGTCTATTTTGCGGCAAAACCACTTTTGACGCCATATTCTTGTTGTAAATGAACTATCGTACACCAAAACTAGGTGCATTATACGCCGGGCACGACACCTTGTAATGCGCCAGAAAGTATCGGACTTTCAAGTGCCGTATCCATGCACCTAAAACTGGCATGGATACAGCACTTTTCAGACATGTCGCCCATAGATTGCAGGCTAGTCCATCTATTTCTATCCCCCAGAAAAGATACTGCAACACCAATTGAAAAACAGCCAGTATTCATTTGTTCTAGGAAAGTGCCCATGATGATCCCTGTTCACCCCTTATAGCTCCTAAAATGGTCACATGTTCATCAGAATTCAATAATAAAGGAATGAAAGCGAGTGGTCGGATTTGATGAATATGGTGCACTGTGCGCCCCCGTCGCACAATGCGCCTATTGAGAAGCATTACATATGTTATGCTCCTCCATCGGGCAATGCACCTCTATAGGCGCGTTACATATACTACCAATGATATGCTGTGCGCCGCGAGTTGCACAATGCGCCTTTTTTGATGCGATACGCAAAGTTTTCTATGCAAGGTATACCTGACGCCAATTTTTAGAAAGTATCGGACTTTCAAGTGCCGTATCCATGCACCTAAAACTGGCATGGATACGGCACTTTTCAGACATGTCGCCCATAGATTGCAGGCTAGTCCATCTATTTCTATCCCCCAGAAAAGATACTGCAACACCAATTGAAAAACAGCCAGTATTCATTTGTTCTAGGAAAGTGCCCATGATGATCCCTGTTCACCCCTTATAGCTCCTAAAATGGTCACATGTTCATCAGAATTCAATAATAAAGGAATGAAAGCGAGTGGTCGGTTTTGATGAATCATTTTTTTTTTTTAAATCATGTGCTGGGTGCATATGTGTCATTTTAAAGTGTTTTCTCACCATAGTGATGAGCTTTAAACATGCAGGGAAAGGTAAATAAAGAGTATTACCAAATACACTGCTGTTCTGATTTTGCTTTGTTGAGGAGATTATAACTCCTGCTTGTGTACACAAGCTTCCCTGGGTTACGGACCACTTCTCTCTGCTCTCATTGCTCCAGCAGCCCTTTCCAACCATGATGAGTCCCTCCCTGCTGTGTGTTATCAGTAAATCAAGATCTTGTTCATCTATGTTAATGAAAAACTTTAACCCTGTACAGCTCCATAGCCTTGTGCACTACAGTTTACAACACTCCTGAACTCATGTCAATATATTGACTCGTCAGATTCTGACACTGAAAACCAGTATTTCAATGAGTATTTCACAACTATTCGGGTTGTTTTTTTCCCCCGGAAGATTTACAGTAGTCCCATTCACATCTATCCATGAATTCACATCCAAAATTACATCCGAATGTTTTGGACGCATTTCACACAAAGGTTTTTAGCCATTCCCATTGACATCAGTAATACATTTTCACACGGAATACAACCAAAGAATGAACATGCTCAAAGTTTTTTTACTCTTAAAAACCAACTGACGAAAATACACACTATGGAGGACATGTATGAACGGGGCTGCGTCTTTTCAGCCCGAGATCTAGCGCAGCGCCGTTCGCTATATTTTTAATCAGCCGCACTCCAATATCAGGCGCATTACAGAGCGCACGTGGGACTTTGTAATGTGTCTGAGATCGAGGGCATGCTGGAGGCTTGTCGCACTACAACCATTACGAAGCTACACATTTATTGCTTCAGTTTGGCAAATCCAGGCGCATTACTGCTGGAACAGGTAGACCACTTTAAAAGTGGTTTACCTGAGCCAGAACTGTCGTTTTTGCGCTAGAATAAGCCTGATTTATGACCCGCAGTTGACGGGTTCATAGATTCAGGCGCATTCTACACTACTTTTATACACATTAAAATTGGTGTCTGGGCGCCAAAAATCATATATGTCACCCTTACATGAATTAGAATGTGCATTGTCTATTGAGGTTAGTGGGAATGGTTTACTTCCAGTTTTAGACAAGTATTTGAAGTCAGAATCCGTGTGAATTCCAGCTTGAAATACTCGTCATGTGCATGTAGCGTTACAGACTGGGCTAGGAACAGCAGATCTGATATGCCAATCACTACTATAGACCCACCCACAGCATAACCAGGACGTGCGAGTCCGAAATTGGTTGTGAAGAGCAGGCTCGGTGAAACAGCATGGTGAGACAACACTTTTAACTGAAAAGACGGCACCAGGAAGCGCTGTGTACTGCTGGGAAACCTTGGATTCTGGCATTCATGTGCATGTTGGGACAGCACAGTGGCTCAGTGGTTAGCATTATTCCCTTGCAGAACTGGGGTCCAAGGTTCAAAACTAACCAAGAACAATATCTGTATGGAGTCTGTCTCGGTTTCTTCTAGTTACTTTTGTTGCCTTACCAACTTCCAAAATATCGTTAGAGCTTACTTTGGAATTTACATTGTAAATCCCAATGGAAACAAGGACAGATGTGATAGCAATCTCCGTTAAATAAGTTAGTGCTATTTACTAGATTAAAACAAATGTTACTTTGAAATGTTCCAACTACCTAAACCTTGTTTAGGACAAATTACCCTTCTTCATGGTAGCAGTACTCCTTAATGGCAGTGGCCTCTCTCAGCATTATAATGTGCCCTGACAAACAGCAAAAATTATTCAGAAACGGTTTGAGGAATATAAAAAAAAAATGTTGACTTGGCCTCCAAATTCTACATCGGTGCACTATTGACAGTACTGCCCTCAGTGGCCCTGATTAGATATTGGGCCATCTAATATATAACTATCAATAATAGAGATTGCCCAAATACCACCACTAAATGGGGTACTGAAATGGCTTATGGCTGAAATACTTAGGGCAGCGCTGTCCCCAGATCCATTCAGACATTGGTGGGATGACTATTTGTGGAAGTATTGAGCATATGTAGGATGGGTCAGTACCCATCTAAGACATTAGGGACGACATGTCCCAATATGCAAGCGCCATTTTTTGGTCTATTTTGCGGCAAAAATACTCTTGACGACATAGTCTCGATATAAATGAACTGTAATATACCAAAACTAGGCGTATTATACGCCGGGCACGATACATTGTACTGCGCCTAAAAAGGCGCATTAAATATAGTAGCAATGATACGCTGAGATCCAAAAAATATATATAGTCAGCTCTCCTTGAATATAAATGTCCTCTGGAGTACACAGAGAGGTAGAAGGAGCCTCTAACAAACATACGCTGTGCGCCTCCATAACGCGAGGTGCCTATTGAGGCGCATTACTTAGTTTCATACTTTGTCAGGCCGAAAAAAGACATACGTCCATCCAGTTCAGCCCATTTTGCTAAAGTGTTGCTAAAGTGTTACACTACACTAGTTATGATACGTTATGCGCCTCGGTTACGCAATGCGCCTCAATAGGCGCGTTACATACACTAGCAATGATACGCTATGCGCCGTAATTGCGCAGTGCGCCATTTTAGGCGCATTAAGTTTACTATGTAAGATATACCAGATAGGATGGTACTTTGAGACGCACTTTACACTGATTAAATGCTCCTAAAAATTGCTGTGGCAACGCCAATTTTCGGACATGTCACCCTAGATGTCTGCACTAGTCAGATAATGACTACAGCCCTGTAGTACAAAGTGCAGTCTAGTTGTAGGGCTAAGGGTCTTCAACAGAGATGATAGTTAATGACTGCAGGTAGTCTCATAATCTGCGACTTATAGCCCATCAATCCAAAGTCACTGCCTTGTAAATGAATGAATAAACCACATATTAATCAATATGGATTCAGTTATAAAATGAACATGTTGATATTCATGGCAATATGTCTATTACATTTTAATAATCTCATGACATAATTAAGCTTTCATTAATAGTACATACGCCCAAACATAAGTTACTGTGTCTTTAATAAAGGATTCAGTGATTTCCATGTGCTTTCTTCAGCTATTGTATTTCCAAGTCCAAGGATTTTGGTTAAACGCCAGACAAAATCTTAATCTGTGTAACTAAACCTCTCATTCTGCAACTGCAAAGAAAACAAATTTCTTCCAAGTGTGGTCATTGTAAAACATAGCATTTGCTAATTTACTTCTGATCATAATTAGTGGTGTCTACTGGGTAAAAGATGGCTGTCAAAATATAAGTAATAGTTGTCCAAGGCTCCTAATGTAGCTGTGGAGGTTTCCAGTGCTCAAGTAACAAGGGAAACCACTTCCTTTTACATTTAAATTACGTTATCTGAAGAAACAACTTGTTTCAAAGAACCCAGTATAATAAACAAAGCATACAATTCTACCAAGAAACACAACGGCGAAGATAGTTATGGAAACTAGAAAGTCCAACAAACCGGAAAATCCGCTTTTAGCAAGTCTAGGCTACAAGAAAAATATGAACTGAACTTACCTACCTATGGAAATGTAAAAGAACTGTACTGAAAATGGGGGAATAAAAGAAACCTATTACATTGTTAATGCTTAGGAAGTCAAATATTCATGAGATTCGCCAAGCTTAGGTACCGCTTTAATGGTCAACAATAGTTTTCCTTCCACTTAAATTATAATATTTTATATTATCTTGGTGGTGTCCATTCCAAATATGGCTTTGCTAGATTGGCTTTACTTTATGAAATTATAAAAAGCATGCTAAAAATGTATTGATCAGGGATATGCTATATATAAAATTCACACAGAAACAGTCTTAAAGGAGTTGTCTCATTACAAGCTTTCAGCCTGTCAGTGAGCCTGGTAGTTGAATTGAGGGGCGTGCTTCTTGGTCTGTCTCTTCTGCTCCCTCTTCCCCCCTCCCCTCAGCACACAAGCAGCTCCTTAACTTCTATACAGCAGGGGTTTGCTGCCAGAGTTAACCCTGTGTGTGCCTGCCTAGGTCTGTTGCAGGAGAGGGCTGATCTATGAGTGTAGAGAGGTCTGTGAAGCTGTATGCTAATAGCAGAGCAGAGGGGATGCAAGTGTTCCTATACCCCCTGCTTAGCATACAAATCTGCACATCTCCAGCAACAAACAGACCCTGTCAGAACAGACACAGGGCAGCTGTGAAGTGTTACTATAATCATGATGTGTCACTAGTACACCAGAGCATTAAGTAGTCACATGCCCCCTGATCTGTATAGTATTAGTATAGTGACAGTTCCACAGACACATCATGATTATAGTACCAGACAGGGCCACTGCTGTCACATCTATCTGTGTAGAGAGCAGGAGGAAGCAGGCACACACAGGGTTAATCCAGGCAGCATGGACACAGAAGCCAGAGTCCTCCCTCCCCCTCCCTCCACTACAGAAGCATTCTGTGCAGGAGGGGCTCTCTGCTCAGACCTGTATTCAGAGGTGATGAGTCATACAGACCTGACAGCCAGTAAGATAAGGATCAACAGGTCGACTGCTATAGAAATTTGAGAAGCTGATGTAGTACTACTAACAGGGCTAACTCAAAATCAGTAGGACATTTGTAATGAACATATATTGCAAAGCTACTTGTTTTTTAAAGATCTTTTAATTAAAACCCAATCATTGTAGCGAGACAACCCCTTTAAAGGGAATGTGTCATCAAAAAAATGAGTCCTCTTTAAGTCCTGTTTTTATAATAATCTCCAGAACAATGGGAATCTCGCAAGAGAACAGAGAGAGTGACTATTAATCACTATATTTACTATTTTGCCATAGGCAACCTTAAACTCTATCAGTTCTCAATCTATAAAACACTAAAACGTAAATTTTATTATGTACTTAACTTCTATACACACTATTTAAAAACCTGATTTCTAACCTCTCAAATTGTCCCTTTCTAATTGTGAAGGAATAACTCCCTTTCCATTATCAAATGGAACCCCACCTACTAACAGGAAAACCTTATATATACAGTAATTTACTAACTCCAGTAAGGGATCCCAAGCATCCTTCTTGGGCAGTTATCTCTAATCTAATGGACATAAAACATATAAGGCTTCCTTGTAACACCCTCTGCAGCGGGTGATACTTTGTAGACAGAGGTGAGAAATCACAATTTAAAATGTCATGCCTGACCTCCCCAAAATGTTTCAGCAGCTAAACTGGCTTCATCAGGGTTACGCCTTTTTTCTTGTTTGTTGGTGGGGTTCCACCAGACTTGATAATGGAAAGGGAGTTATTCCTTAAGAAGTAGGAAGGGAATAATTGAGAGGTTAGAAATCTGTTTTTTAAATAGTGTGTATAGAGGTTAAGTACATAATAAAAGTTACGTTTTAGTGTTTTATAGATTGAGAACTGATAGAGTTTAAGTTTGCCTATGGCAAAACAGTTTTTATACTGTTTTTATAATAAATTGTTTTTTTAGGAATTTTTAGTTGTGTTTTTAATTTTTCATATCACTTTCAATATTTAAAATAATTCTTAAGTGTTGCAGTTTTCACTTTTGCAACAAGGCCTTGTTTGCACTGCTTTAACAGCAGTCAGAGAGATGCTTTACAGAAGCTTCATGCACATAGGAGACTGACTCTGTCCCATTGACTTCTATAGAAGAGTTTTCTAGTTATGTTCTGTAACCTGGGAAGTAGTGTGCAGGGAGGGGGAGAGGGTGAACTGTGACTACCTCCTCTTGTGACTGGTGGATCCTGTGTTATCTATTCACACTGGTGTCTCCTTTCAGTTTGCCCTTGCTTTTACTGATAATGAGCAGACTACTGAGAATCTTTCTCTGCAGAACAGGAAGTGTCAGACTGTTATTAGGCTTAGCGGCCAAAGTGAAAACCGCAAGACTTAAGAATTCTTAAAAAATATTGAAAGTGATATGGAAGATTAAAACAAAATAAAACCAAAAATTCTTAAAACATTTGTTTAACATAAAAACGTGAGTTAAACAATAAGTCATTTTTGATGAAGCAAACATAAGAAATACCTAATTGCATTGTATAGAGTATACCAACATTACAAAGTGACCTATTAATCAGAATTAACACACAGAATAATGTTATTTGCGTGATTTTCTTTGGTATTTGCTATTAGGACAATCACATTGGAAGCACCAGCAGACGTCTCTCATCAATCACCTTGATATCCAGAGGGAACTTCTCCTGTTCATCACTAAAATCATCAAACCTATCTGGAAATCTAAGTGGCTCTAGAGAAAGTCTACCTTTACGCTCATGGTAGTACCCACATTTTAGAAGTTTGTCAGTATGTTTTACATTATTATACCGTTGATAAGGTTGAGGGGAGAAAAAAAAAAAAAAGACACAGATGCCTCAAATCCAAATCTACTGTGTTGATCGAGAAGACGGCAAAACCTCCTATGAGGCAGATATCAAGTGACCCACACTAGTGAAAAATATTCCTTCCTGACTACAAAAATACCATTTAAAATAATTCTGTGGATTAATGTTCCACTTCCAGAATCGAATACCCATAACCTTTAGTATAATATTTTTCAAGAAAGACATATAGGTTCTTCTTGAACTTGTTTAATGAATCAACCGGCACAAACATCTTCTGGCCGAGAGTTGTAAGAGCTTGACCCCACAGCATGGTTTATTGGTCGGAATTTCATATGGTTTGTGGATTTAGAAACCGTCTGTAAACCGACATGCAACGCTCCCCCCACTCCAGACAGAAAATTAACATTAAAGGAGTTGTCTCACTACAGGCTTTCAGCCTACTTCAATGTCACTGTTAGCATAGGATTTTTTAATTCAGGGGCGTTCTTCTTGTCTCCCTCTTCACCCCCCTCTCCCCCCCCCCCCTCACCACACAGACAGCTCTCCTTCTATACAGCAGGGAGAGTGAGGGGGTTTGCTGCCAGAGTTAACCCTGTGTGTGCCTGCCTAGATCTGCTACTCACTGCTGAATCAGATGCACTGTCAGCTCCACAGAGTCAGGAGACAACAGGTAGAGGGCTGATCTATGAGTGTGGAGAGGTCTGTGAAGCTGTGTATGCTAATAGCAGAGCAGGGGGGATGTAAGTGTTCCTATACCCCCTGCTTAGCATACAAATCTCCACATCTCAAGCAGAAACAAACAAACCCTGTCAGAACAGACACAGGGCAGCTGTGAAGTGAGTTACTATAATCACAATGTGTCACTAATACAGCAGAGCAGGGAGGGGTATGAACCGTTCACATGCCCCCCTGATCTGTTCTATTAGTATAGTCAGAGCTCCACAGACACATCATGATTATAGTAACACACTTCACTGCTGTCACATCGTACTGAACACAGATCAGCCTCACCTCTGCTCTCCTCAATGTGTAGAGAGCAGGAGGGAGCAGGCACACACAGGGTTAATCCACACAGAAGCCAGAGCCCTCCCTTCCCTACAGAAGCATCACAAGTGCCATCATACTGTGTGGGAGGGGCTCTGTGCTCTGACCTCTATTCAGAAACAGATGAGTCACCAGCACTGGCAGCCAGTGAGATAAAAATCAACAGGTCAGCTGCTATAGAGATTTCAGGAGCTGATGCACTACTACTAACAGGGATAACTCAAAATCAATAAGACATTTGTAATGCACATATATTGCAAAGCTGCTTGTTTTTTAAAGATCTTTTAATTAAAACCCAATCATTGTAGCGAGACAACCCCTTTAAAGTCAATGGGAACCAAGCAGAAAGCGAATGTTTTTTTGCGTGTTTTTTTCTTGCAGTTTTCGGTCGGATTTCGTTTTTTAGAAATAAAGCTGCATTTGCACCCAGTACACTTTATTGCTTTAAAAAAAAAAAAAAAAAAAAAACAACCAAAAACTGCTGAAAAACGTGGGCAAAATAAGTGGTGAAAACTGTCCAAAAAACTAAAACTGCCAAAAAAAGACCCGTCTTTGTGTCAAAAGACGTCCAAAAACTGATTGCGATGGACAGTTCTGCTGAGGCCAAAACGGAGCAGATTTTGTTCTTCGCCGTGTGAACGCACCCTAATTCTACCAGTGGTACAACTCACAAAGTGGCGGGTGTCCAAGTATCTTTGACCTCTGGGATAACTTCTTAAATAGTTACAATGTCCTTTGTTTATTATCAGCCTAGAATTGCTTGAATTTTATTATAGCAGCATGATTGGTCATACGCGGACTATGGAGGTCAGTCTATTCCATGCTATGTGCATACACATGTGCATAGAAGATTAATGGCTTGTCCCCATAGCAGAGTTTTTAGTTGGTTTTACAGATGGTTTTCGGATTTGAAAGCCATCTGTAAACCGACTGTCAACCATCCTGATAGACTTTAATAGAAAATCCCACTGAACGGATCTTCTGTTTTTGACACTGCCGGTGGTCTGAGAAATAAAGTACACGTTCATTCTTCCGCCCGGGCAGAAGATGTACATGTCAGTGGTTGAGGGTGAGGAGAAATCTGCAAACTGTGGGCAGAACCATCCCCCCAAACCACGCAAAAGATGGCAAAATACCGTTCGGTTTCTTTAATCAGAATCCGGCCAGTATTTGCTTACTGCCGTTTGGGCGCAGCCTAAATTTGCCTCTGAGCATAACAAATGGTTTCTCCTCTGGTTTACCTGGTACTCTGTTTAAGACTTTTCTAAGTTTACCTTCTAGGTCAATGGTGGCCCTACTTCCATACCCTAATGGCCTATTATACCTATCCTATGAAAAGATTTACTCCTGCTAAGTCTACGTAAGCCCCTCTCCTCCCCCTTTTTAGTTCTTTACTTTGTTCCCTGTACAGTCATTGCCTTATATCCCTATCGAGATATGTTTTATATATCAATCCTTGGGGCCACACCAACTATTAAGTTTTTTTTTTTTTTTTTTTTTTTTTTAAAAAGCCTGGTTACACAATATTTTATTAAACGTGTTCTATTTTATTAGTCAAAAGTTTCACTTCACGATCGCAGAAGAACCTGCATCCGCTTTATTGTTATACAACTACAAGCTGTCCTTCTGTGCTGACATATGTTTTGTACTTGTTTTAACCCAGTTTTTATTGAGTTTAACAAGTGGAATCATAAAGAATAAAAAAACAAACCAAACCCTGCTGAACATGTCAGCAACTAGGAGTCTTTTAGGAGTAACACTTTTTGTGGATTCAGCATACCCAAAATATATTCCATTTGTTCAAACATCATTAGTACCCTAAGGCCATGTTCACACGGGTTAAATTGGGGTGCATTTTGCCACGTATTTCGTGGCGTACTGCGCTCAATTACGAGCGAAATGCGCCCCAGTCATTACGGTAATCCACAGTTCTCATAGAGAACTATGGATCACGCCTCCTCTCCCTGCTCGCACAATACGGCAAGCGGGGAGATAAGTGACATGTCAATTACTAGCGGCGAATACGCGCCACTATTAATGAATGTCTATGGGGCCAGCGCGCTGCCGCCCCCCTCCCACCCCTACCCCGCGGGGGTACGCGCCGAGCTCCCGAAGTCCCGGCGCAATTGCCCCGCAATTATGCGTGTGAACTTAGCCTAACAAAAAAGATAGAAAATGTGTTTTTTATTTTGTTGGACGGTTATAAAAATTAATGTAATAGTGGTGACAACCGATCTCATTTTGGTTGATACTTCCCTGCTACTAACATCAGAGTTTCTTGCCCAAACACATGAGGTTACACCACGCCATGCATTTAATCACGTCCTAATGTGACACCCCATTAGGCCATGCCTCTGACTACCTACAAGCACACTCAGTCATGCCACGTTTCCTCCAGCAGACTAGAGCCAGATTACAGTACAGTAGCAACTATGCCATAACAAGTATGGAGGCCCTGAAAGGCACCAAGAGAGGCCTCAGATTCACAAATATATATATATATGCATTCATACAAATAGCTGTATTACAATTTTCTATGTGTGATAGCACTAAATAATTGTACAGTTACCAAATAATACCACAATACAAGGAAGAAATATTATAACCATATCTGGGACCTCTATACACATAGGGCTCCTGGGCAACTGCTTAGTGTACCCAATGGAAAAGACAACCCTAATCTCCCCAGTGAAATAACATGCAGGCTAAGCTTAGCTGAGCATGCATGTTTACTGTATATTAGAGCTGGGAAGGATAGCGCTCAGTTGATGGATACTTGAAGGACATGGCTTCCTTTATCCCAAGTAATAAATTTAGAGGAAATGAACAGCGCAATTGGACAACTAAGCTCTGTTCACACTTCTTTTCTTTTTTTTTTTTTTTTTAGACACATTGAAGTTATTGGCTGCGAGTATTCCCAAATGTATGCCTCCCACATATGCTGCATATACATATACAGCATATAGTGGTATGCATTAGCCACTAAAGGGGTTTTCTCAATACAGGTTTTTACAGGCAACTTGTGTGATCTCTCCAGCTTATAGCTTCAAATCTAAGGATGGGTCTCTCCTTCCAGGCGTGTCTTTCCTCACTGTCTTCTCTGTTCCCTCCCCAGTCCTCATTGTGTGTGAGCAGGGGAAGGGAGAGGGTGTCACAGCTCTGCAGACCTCCTGCAATGGTCAGTTCTCATGCTTGCAGAGCTCCACGAGCTCTTTGTAACCAGAACACCTGTATTGGTGTAAACAGTTATACATACAGCCTGAAATGATAAAACAAATCTGAGGAATGCACTCTGCTCCCCCTTCTGTTATCAGGCAGGAGGGAGTGTTATATGGGAGGGGGAGAGCTAGAGATTCCGTAATTGCCCAGATCTTTCATATAGAACTATCACTGTGAGAGGAGCATAGAGAGCTCAGGCAGCCTTTATTACACAGCTCAGAGGGCTGTGAAAGACAATGAGAACATAGACATGGACATCAGCCAGCACAGAAAGCCAGTTTATTTTCACACAGTTCCAGAAGGAAGAGAGTGCAGGACAGCCAATCACAGCACTGGGGGCGTGTCAAATACAGGAATGAACTGAATATCAGGCAGCCAATCACAGCAAAGAGGGCGTGGTCCGAACTCAGGCTGCTGAAAAGCTCTAGCCACAAATTAGCTAATAGCTGCTGTAATAAATGATTTACGTAATACAAACCAATTGCAAAAGTGCTTTTTTGTTTCAAAAGTGTTTTTATTACATTTTTCACAAAAATTTTCAAACACATACAACTGGGGGAGGTAAGGAAGGGCAAGGGTGATGGATCAGGAAGGGGAGGGAGAGAGGGTAGGGAACATCAGAGGATGCGAAAGGGAGTCCAGAACGATGCAAAATTGCCATCTATGATATCAAAACTGTACAGATACCGAAAATACCATTCTAACTTAGTAATAAATTTAGCAGTAGTATTAACGGTCACGACTCCATTCCGGATCAGTATTTCGGTAGTTCATCTCAGAGCCGTCTTATTCAGAGGCATCAACAGGAATGTCAGGATAGCGGAAGACATGAGAAGCGGTCTACATCAAAGTATTAAAGGCATTCATAACATCAAACCAGGAGTCACCGAAAAGACTAGCCAGTCTTGACAGCTGCAATAATCAAGCTCCTATCCCCATCCGGACCAACAAGAATTAATCTCACTGCTGCTCCGGCTGGGGACAGCAGCCAGATCAACAGAAAAACGATAAGGGGAAAAAAAAAAAAAAAAAGGGGAGAGGGGGAGGGGAAGGGGTTCCTGGGGTGCGCGGGGGGATCCACCGTCCTGTTACCGAGGACTCACAAAAGTGCTTATTTTTACTGTCCCCATCATTACAGATATGATCTTTGTAGCGAGAAAACCCCTTCAACTTCCATTGTTAAAAAAAAAAACCCAAAAGCCTGTGTTCTAATGAATAAAAACCCACGCACAAACCTGTCCATTAAATGACAAAAAAGGGTATGCTTGTGCCAGAACAATACTTTTTTGGCATATGCTAAGTGCATGGGGGCCTATGGGCACATAAATGTATACATTGGAACATTACAGAAGTATAAGTTCAGTAGCACGCAAATCATTTAAAAGTGTCCTGCTTTATAAGGCCATATCACACAATAGAACACTCAGGGCTAGGTGTCACTGACAAACTAGGTAACTGGCACTCCAACATAAATCCCTGCAACACTTGCTTCAAAACTCCAAATTGATTTCACTCACAATATACAAGTATTCCAATATCTGCGCAGACGTGGCTTTTGACTGTACATGATCTTAAAGAGACACTGTCCTCAAGGTTGATGGGGAGGATACATTACTATAATCTATAGATCACTTTTGAAGGTGTTTGAAGGATTTCTCAGAGATGCTATCCTGGAGTATCTCACTGAAAATAAATGTATAACGAGTTTATGAAGGATCGGTCCTGTCAGACTAATCTCATCAGCTTCTATGAGGAAGACAGTGCTAGACTGGATCGGGGTGAAGCATTGGATGTCATATATCTAGATTTTTCTAAAGCATTTGATACAGTGCCACATAAAAGTTGGTAAGTAAAATGAGAATGCTTGGACTGGGGGGAAATTTTGCAAGTGGGTAAATAACTGGTTCAGTGTTAGAAAACAAAGGGTAGTAATTAACAGTACATACTCAGACTGGATCGCTGTTACTAGTGGGGCACCACAAGGGTCAGTATTGGACCCTATCCTCTTTAATATTTTCATTAATGATCTTACACAGGGATTGCACAGTAGAATATCAATCTTTGCAGACGATACAAAGCTCTGTAAAGTAATCAACACAATAGAGGATAATGTGTTATTACAAAGGGATCTGGATAAGTTGGAGGCCTGGGCAGGGAAATGGCAGATGGGTTTTAATACAGATAAATGCAAGGTTATGCACATGGGGAAGAAAAATCCATTACATGACTACATGGAAAAAGGCTAGGTAAAAGTGACATAGAGAAGGACTTGGGAATCCTGGTGGACAGTAAACTTAATTGTAGCAGCCAGTGTCAGGCAGCAGCTGCCAAGGCAAATAGGATCATGGGGTGCATTAAGAGGGGCATAGAGGCACATGATGAGAACATTATTCTCCCATTATACAAGTCACTGGTTAGACCACATATGGAATATTGTGTACAGTTATGGGCACCAGTGCACAGGAAAGACAGTGTAGAGCTTGAACAGGTACAAAGGTACAAAATAATAAAAGGACTGGGTGGACTACAATACCCAGAAAGATTAACAAGATTGGGGTTATTTAGTTTAGAGAAAAGAAGGCTTCGGGGGGACATAATAAATATGTTTAAATACATCAAAGGTCAATATAGAGATCTCTCCCAAGATTTATTTAAACCCAGGGCTGTATCTAGAACAAGGGTGCATCCTCTACGTCCTGAGGAACGAAAGTTCCTACATAAACATAAAAAGAGATTCTTTACTGTAAGAGCAGTGAGACTGTGGAACTCTCTGCCAGAGGAAATTGTCATGGTGAATTCACTAACAGAGTTCAAAAAGGGTTTGGATGCATTTCTGGAGCATAATAATATAACAAGTTATAGTGTCTAGGATTCTGGAGAAGGGTCTGGATACATTTCTAGATGTAATATCACAAGTTATAGTGACTAGGATCTGGAGAAGGGTCTGGATACATTTCTAGATGTAATATAACAAGCTATAGTGACTAGGATTCTGGAGAAGGGTCTGGATACATTTCTAGATGTAATATAACAAGTTATAGTGACCGGGATTCTGGAGAAGGGTTCCTGGGATTACTATTTCTAGATGTAATATAACAAGCTATAGTGACTAGGATTCTGGAGAAGGGTCTGGATACATTTCTAGATGTAATATAACAAGTTTATAGTGACTAGGATTTTGGAGAGGGGTCATTGATCCAGGGATTTTTCCGATTGCCAGATTGGAGTCGGGAATAAATTTTTCCCTAAATGAGGACAATTGGCTTCTACCTCATTGGGGTTTTTTTGCCTTCCTCTGGATCAACACCTTAGCACAACAGGCTGAACTGGATGGACGTCTCGTCTTTTTTCAGCCTTACAAACTATGAAACTTCCTAAATGGCACTTCACTTATTGTTAGAAGCCAGACAATAAGAACTTCTCTAATCTTCCACACAACGCAACCAAAAAAGTTGGGCTTTAGCAGCAAGTTGGGCCTTCTGTTTGTGTAAACTGGAATATTGTTCACTTGTTTAGGTCTTCCCTTTATCTTTAAAATTTTAGCAGCAAACGTAAAGGTGCATTGTCTGTAAGGCTTCTAGGATTAGTCCATCCATGCGTCATTCTATGTTTAGAACTCTTGTCAATGCTGTTATCCCATTTACAAGCTAAAATGAGTAATATGTACCAGCATTCCCAATAACAAGAACTGAAGTAGCAAGAGGCTAACGTTGTGGTGACCTCATTATAGAGAAAATAACGGAGGACTGACCCAACCTGATGAAAGTATGCTTATGGCAACCTTAGTAGTATATAATAGGATCTAATAATTCTGGCCCTAAAGGAACACTATCATCAACATTTTTCTTTTCACATATTGACAAGCGATTTGCAACTCTTACATGGGTTCTCTTTTTTTCAAAATTGGGTGTTTTTTTTTCTTCCGACGTTCACCATTGTACGTTACTCTCCCTGACATCAGTGAGATGATTGCTTGATGGCCCTTCTCTCTAGTCACCTCTGGTCTGAGAAGTGTAAATATCAGCAATTACCTGATAAGAATGAAGAACCTCCCTCCCTGCAGTGCAGAAAAAGATTACCCTATTTTCCTTTCATGTATTGCTTATGGTCTAGTGCAATCTTATCTATCCCTGTGGAGAGAACATTTGAGAAGTGTAAATATTATCAGCAATTACCTGATAAGTATGAAGAACCTCCCTCCCTGCAGTGCAGAAAAAGATTACCCTATTTTCCTTTCATGTATTGCTTATGGTCTAGTGTAATCTTATCTATCCCTGTAGAGAGAACAATAGAACAATTATTATATCATTACCTACTATTTGTAATAACTTTGTAGTGATAAGTAGTAGCTGAGGTAGTGAGACTTATCTGCCCTGCAAAACAAGTTATCTGACATAGGCAGAGAAAGACAATATTTATATGTAGTTTTTAATTGCATAGGACTGCCCAAAAAATGGCAATAAATTCAAAAAAAATATTTTTTTCCAAGTATATCAGTTTTAACAAAAATACTCCATTCTAACAACAGAGTCTCTTTAAGATAGGCCATCAATGTGAGATCAGTATTGGATCAACCCATGACCAACCAGCAAACTAACCACACAATCCCTTTTCTACAGTAATCAACGTTGTGCGCCTTTCATACATGCAGTCATACCCAACACTACAGTAGACTGATTATACATATGAACTTTCTAAAGGCACAGTATGAATCTGATATGAACTGTGTAATAACAGATAACCATGCACCAAATGAAGCGCTAGCCCTTTAAGCAGGTAAATGAGGGTGTGAGTGCCTAGTTTTTTTTCCCTCCTGGTAATGAAAGAGTAAATGTTTAATATAGGAGGGTGAGGTGATAGTTTCAGACTGTGTTTAGGATACAGTGACGTCTGATCATGATTTCTCAGAATCCAGAAATTGCTGATAATTACGGAGTAGAGGTGCAAAGGTTCATCACACTGTTGATAACACCCATTTGAAAAGAAATTTAGATAATTACCTTACTAAATGATGCCTGCTTTTAGCGACTACCTGACTCGAGATGCTGCACGGCTTCCTGTTTTTTTGTGAAGCCTGGAACCTAAATTCGCCTGCAGTCTCTAGTGTTGGCATAATTAACATTTACAGCAACACATGAGCGGAGGGGTTTGTGTTAGTAAAATATACTGTATGGATAGAGTCAGTTGCCATTATTAAAAAGGGAAAGGCCTACTTAAAGCGAATTTCCCCCACTTTGGGAAACATGTTTATCTGATCTCGCGGGCGCATGAAACAGAGCAGAGCTGACTGTACGTATTAAATAGTTTTTTTTGGAAAAGATCAGGGGAAAATTTTTTTATTTTTTTTTTTTTATTTAAATCCCCCATTTTTTTCTGGGTTTAAGGAGAAACCTACGGGACTTCCTTAAAGAAAACCCTGTCACTAGGGTTTTCCCCCCTTCTGGGAAAAAAAAACAAGTTTGTGTCAGACCTGCGGGTTTCCAGTTTTTTGTGCCCCTTTAAATTCTGTAAAAAGCTGTAGTTTTGGGAAGTATTTTAGTGCTAAAAATCTGCATTTTTCACCAAAGATTTGTAAAGTTTTTTTAAAACCCGCCTCCCTTTGGGGCTACCCCGCCCCCCCTAAAACTGTTAAAACAGTGCTACCCTTTGGTGGGGGGGGCAACACCTCCCAAAGAATAATATTTGAGAGAAAATGCCAAAAAGGGACGCATCTTAAAAATAAGGGACCAGTGCTGGAAAAAAGCAGGTCTGTAAACTACTTGTGCTGCCCTCAGAAAAGGGGGGCAAAACCCTATGGACGGGTTTCCCCTTTAACCCCAAAGGATAAGCATAATTTAAATAAAAAAAATAAACTTTCAAACTAAATTTACAAAACTAAAATTCAATGGCTCAGTTTTTTGCCCTTAAAACCATGGAGATCTGCGGCATTTCCCCCCCCCCCCCCCCCAATGTGAAAATTTCCCTTTAAAAGGCCAAAAATGATCAAACCAAATGTTTTCCCTTTGGTGCAAAGGGTTTTTTCAGCACGTTTTAAACTGGGGTACTATTGTGGGAGTGCTTTTGTAGATAATGCTGCTTGGAGGCTGCTGTGGCTGACAAATATTATTGAGGACCATCCCAAAATAATGTAGTGCAAAGGGACAGAAGTCACATTCTCCACAGCTTCCTTTCAGCTCGCCCAAGATTTTGGAAATAAAATTTTGGAGAAATTATTTCCATACTAGTACACCAGGTATTTGGCATATTTGCACTTATCTTTATACATTTCAAATTTTCCCCAAAATGGGTTTCCCAGAAAGTGGGCAGCCTTTTAACCCACAAAAAGGGGAAAATGCCCTTTATTTAAATGAACCTGTCCTTTGGGAACTTAATTTTGATCGGAGGAAAGCATGTAACGGGAGCAGGGGGAGCCGAGCTAAAAGAAAACAGTAATATTAATTTTTTTTGGAAAAGAGTCAGTGGAATTTTTTATTTTTTATTTATTTAAATCCTCCATTGTTCTGGGTTAAGGGGGCCCAGGGGGAAAGTTTCTTTATTAATATTTTTGGGCCCATGCATGAAATTTTGGCTTTAACACGACCAAATTTTCATGGGGCCTAATAAGGGACATAGAATGCGCCTAAAATTTATGAAAATGCTCTAGGCCTTTTTCCCAATAAATCAGGTGAAATTCTAGCGTTTAGGGAACATCTCTGGCCAGAAAAACCCCTTTTTGAAAGTGATATACCTTTTCCAAAGCAATAATGGCCTTAGAAAATGCCGAAAGGAAAAAGTTTTTAAATTTATTTTAGCTTCCAAGGTTTCTTAATGCCCCCCCCTAGATTTCAAAATTAGGAAGGGGGTTTTGCATCTAATAGGGGGCAAAAAAGAGGCCAGATATTTGGCGCACCCCTCGTTTCAACTTGGGCCGCCTTTGTCTCTGTTTTTTTGGGCCTGAAATTTGTTGGGGTTTTGGGTTAACACAGGTAAAACCCAGTTATAGAAACGTTTGTACGGGTACTGTATTGCCACCCCGAAATTTCTAAAAGCCCCTCTGTGCCACCCCCCCCCACTTACTTTTTTCCCCCGAAAAAGGGTGGCTGCCCGATGGTGCTATAAACATCCCCTTTAATCAAAACCTTCCAAATTGACTTTGACTTCCCTGAATTACCATTTTGCTTTTTTTTTAAGGGGGGACAGAAAACCCCAAAAAATTAAAATTTTGCTTAAAGGTGAAGTCCAGGTTTCAGACTCCCCAGATCATCGACAGGTTTAAGTCTTAGTAGGGGAAACAAATTTGATGCTAAAAAAACCCAAAAAAGGTTTAAGGGTAGAAATGTAATTGAAAAACAGTCCTTGGACGTTAGCCAATGAACGGGGGGTAATACTTAAAGAAAGCTTTTTGGGTTACATTTTTAAAGGGGCTTTGGCCCCCAAAAGGTGATCCCTTGGTTCACTATTTAAACCATGAAAGATCTCTAAAATCTCTGAGTAATTTAAAAATAAGAAATTTGAGAAGTGAAAAGGGAAAAACCCCTTTAAATGGGAAAATTCTTAATGGCTCCCCTTTGTGGGTTAATGAAAAAAATTTGGCCATAAAAAAAAAGGAAGCAAGCTTTCCTTCCTAGAGGAAAAAGAATAATGAAGGGACATTTAAAATTTCCTCCACTCGAAAAATTTTGAAATTTAAAACCGTTTCTTTTGATTTCAGTACAGGCTCCAGTATTTTAACTACATAAACCCAAAATTGTTCAAAACCTTTTAAAAAAAAAGGGCCCTAAGGTTCTTTAATTTTTTTAGCCTGCCGGCTAAACCATTGGGAACTCCCTAAAAGATCTTAAAGGGCTCCTCCGGGACTATCCCTTTATTTATTTATTATAGGGGTCAAACTTTTGTTATAAAAAACTTGTAAATCATACTTTTAAATTTATTATTAAAAATTATTTTCCTGCCTCTGTGCCAAAAAACATTTTAAAGAGCCTCCCCCTTCCTCCCTCCTTTCCTCTGCAAACCATGTAAACCATTCTTTGTTCCCCCATGATCTCCCTAACCGTTCCCATCACACTCAGTGGGTTTTGCTTTAAAGGGAACCGGCTCACTCGGGAAAAAATTCCCCTGTTGGGGGGCTTTACCTGGGGCAGAAAATGATCTGGCTGATTCCCTCTTGCTAGCCTGCATTTTTGAAAGGGTGAAAAGAAATAATTACTTAAAAGAAAAATACAGGGGAGGAAAAAACTTTTTAAATCTCTGAAGTCCTGCGGGGTGGACTTTACTCCCCAGAACGGGACAAAGGCAAACCTTTTAACTGCAGCCAAAAAATTTTCCCATGGCAGAAAAACTTTCCCTGCTACTTTTCCAATTGCTGTTTAAGAAAATATATGTGAATAGATGCCTTTGGCTTTGTCTACATGGCAGGGGGTAAAAAAATGGGTTTGATTCTATGTTGGAATTCAGCCAGAAAATTTTTAACAGTGGGTTTTTGGGGGTTTTTTTTGATCCGTTTTTTGGGTTGCGTTTTTTCCCTTTGGTTTTCAGATTTCGGTGCCCCTTTAAAAAAGAACCGTTGTTTTTTGAAATCCAACCTCAAAAAATCTGAACTGTAGAACTACAGTGGAAATTTTCTATTAAGGTCTAGGGGGGAGGGACTATACATTTTGGGAAATTTTTGCAGAATCTAAATACCAAAATCTTTTAAAAAACCCAAACTGAAAAACCCATTTCCGTTTTAACATGGGCCTTTGGGAAATCTTTTTAAATATTTTCAATAATAAAACCAAAATAACAATCTTCTTAATTTTTTTGCATTGTTATTGGGTTATTAAGGAAAAACATTTAAATAACATTATTTCCCCAAAATTTTACCCCCCCAATGAAACCCCAAATGTGGTTTTTTTTTGGGTTTTTTTTTTTAGCCAAAGCTCCCTTTGGAAAGTTGCGGGTTTTGTCTTTATAAGAAGAGATAGTGCTTGTTATGGACTGGGGTGCCTATGGACACAGGTGGAGTTGATTCTAGAGGCCCACTAGTAGAGTTTTTAAAAGGGGCCCCCGGTGGATTTTTTTTTTGGGGCCCCCCCTGTAAAGACTTTTACATGCCTCCAAACCTCCCTTCTTGCTTTTGCTCTTTTTCTCTGCTTTACTGCCCTCCACGGGGAGAAAAATGGGTTTTAAAAACATCCCCCCGGTTTCCCAAGTTTTGGGGTTCCCCCAATGGTTCCCCTTTTCCCCCTGGGGGGGCCATTCCCTTGCCTGGAAAGTGGTTTTGCTACACCCTGTTAAATGCATGATCAAACAGTTACACCAATAATCTGTTGTTTCCTTCTCCATTCTCATAAAAAACAAAAATTAAAACTAAAAAAAAATTTTGGGTTGGACATTGGGAAAAATGTTTTTCGGGAAGAAAAGGGCCCCCCTTTATATCTATAAAAATAAATCCCCAAACCCAAATTTTTATTTTGTATAGAGAAGCTTCATGGGACAGATGAACTGTCCTCCACACCACACACAGATTGCAGCGCCCTTCAAATTACACAGTTTCTACCCATCCCTTGTTTTAACATAAAATTTGTTTCTAAGCCAGAAACCCAAAAATTTTTGGGGCAGCATTGTGGAAAAAACAGATTCGATTGCTCACAGCCTTTTAAACCCCCTTTTTTTTAACCATTTTCTTATAGATGTTTTTGAAAACTGGGGATAAAATAATAAATTTTCTTCATATCATCCATATTAGTATACATTATGACCACCAGTTAACATCCAGAACAACCATGTGTGCAGCACAGACAGCAACCAGACGGGCTGGGAGTAATTTAAGGCGACCCCCAGGGGAAAAAATGGCCGGTTTTTGTCCGGTTTTTGCGGCCGTCCCCAGGGGCCCCGCGGGGGAAGGGGGGCGGCTTTTCTCCCGATGACGGAGAACACCCTCCCCCCCTCCCATTATTTTTCTATTCCCTTCCCAAACCGGGACGAAAATAAAATATTCAATTTTTTGCCGCCAAAAAAAAACCCCCGCGGGCAAAACCACCGGGTGGAAAACCCGAACTGCTCACGGGTTTTCATAAGCAAAATTTGGCTCATTTTCGGCGGTTTTTAGGGGGGCCCTGAAAAACCGAAAACCCGGGCTGAAAAACCCCGCCAAAACCCCTGCAGGGGGGACATCCCTAATAAGGGCCTGGAGTTTTTAACGGGTATCGGAGCCATGTTCTGCGGGGCATCTCACAGCTCGGGAGATCCATAGAGAGAGATTAGACATTGAGGTGCCCCACAAATCTAAATTGGGGGTCAAAACTAAAAATTTGGGATACTTAGCAGTTTTTAACCCAAAAGGGGGGGAAAACGCTTGTACAGGTTTTATTCGGTTTTTTTTTCCCCCTTCCCTTTTTTGTTTTGGGGATGGGGGTTTGCTTTTTAGGTCTAGGGGTATATTCCGTTTTTGGTTTTATTTTTTTTATTGTTTTTACACTTTTTGGGGGACGGTTGGGGTCAGGAGGGTTAGGGTCTATAGAATATTTCGTGTGGGTCGCCCTTTTGGGGGGGGGTTTTCTCCCCCTTTTTTCTGCTTGTTAAGTAGTTAAGGGGGCATAATAGGGATTAACTTAGCCCCCCGTTTTTATTTAGTTTAAAAAAGGGTTACTTTTTATTTTTTTATTTTAGCCCTAATATTGGGTTTTTTTTTGGGGTTTTTGGAACTTTTTCAACCAATTCAACATTTCAGCCATGTAAACTTCGCATTTTTTGCGGGAAGATCTAAAACCATTTTACTCGCTTATTATAAGACAATAGTTTTGCATTTACAAAAAAAATATTTTTAAGTTATTTCGTAAATTCTGGATAGTACTAAGTACATGTACCACACATTTCTTCTTTTTGGGCCAATCACATATAGATGAACTGACTAAAGGATGGAATCTTATCCAAAGCAGTTGAAAGTGCCTTTCCAGGGATAATGGTCCAGAGAATCCCTCAAAAAAACTTCCCCTAACCCAACATGCCAACCCTAAATTCTTCCATCAATGGTTGCAGGATGTTTGTTCTCTGATTTTTTTTATTGCCGTTTGCCTTTTTTTTGTTCTAAATTTTTTTTTGTTTTGCCTTTTTTTGCCTGTCATTAATTCGATAAAAAAAATTTTACTCACAACAAGAAACCCCCTTTCCAACATCAAAAACCTAATCCAACACTTCCATAAATACTAAAGCTTCTGCTGCTAATGTAGCTACAATGCAGTGACATAATATTGTTCACTGAACTGTTGTTTCAGATGCACATCTGTACACCCAGTTCATTTTGGGGTTTACTTTTCCATTGGTATTTACCGGGCCTTGTACACCTTCGTAGCCAATACACAATGGTGCTGTTTCTCCACTCACTATACCCATCCACCACAGCAGCACACAGTTTACACACTGCGAAGTTTCAGAAATACTGCCACCTTTGGCCTTGAAGCCGATATTCGCCCCTTTAACCTATGACAGTAACCAGGGGTATGTGCAGGCAACCTATCACACACTTTATATACCCACCAAGCCAGCCCACCTTAACGAGCTCTGCGCTGCTAATTTACAAAGGAGGAAGCGGTCATAATTAGGTAACTCAACTGTGTACATTGCTTATGTCTTATTTAAAGGAGAACTCCATCTTTTCACGTCAGCAGATAACATTGGTGGGTTATGAGGATGCCTAAAATGCATCTCTAAAAAGATGGCCATCTGGCACTCTGCAAAACCTCTAAATTCATGTAGTACTGCTTGGAGGTTTCTTTCCGCATACTGCAATTTTTTGTGCTTAAAAAGCCCTACTGGCTTTACTGAGTCCCTCAGGCCGGGCACCACGGCGATTTCTTCACTGTGTACTCCTTTGGAGCGCATACAGCTCAAACATTGCGGAGCAGAGAGCGACGCTCCCCCTCCGCAAGGGCCCATAAGGGCGAACAAACTTTCAACCTTCCGGATAAAAAGCACAGGGGGCGCGAGTGGCACACTGCCCGCGTGGCCGATACATCATCCCCCTGTGCGGGGGAAAAAACAAAGCGCCCCAGGCAGGGGGGAGAGGCGAGTACGGGATTTTTCTTTTTTAATCCGACTGGAAAACCCCGCCTTTTGGGAACATCAAAGCTCCATAAATATCAAAACATTTAACCTACTAATCCCCAAAATTTAAAGTAATTTTTTTTCGTTTCATTTTTTTTTTTGAAATTTTTCCAGTAGCCGCGATTTTCCAACCAAGGGTTATACCGACCAAATGTTTTTCCCCGTTTTTTGTGGTAAAATTTGGGGCCTCACTTTTTTGGGGTTGGGCTTATACTGGGGTTTTTCGGGAATAAAAAAAAATATAATACTGGGGGATTATTATGACAATCACTACCTCTTTTTTAGGGGGTGATGTCTCATTATATACTGTACTATCTCACGTGGGGGGGGGGATGTCTCGGGAAATTTTAAAGTCTTCTTTTTCTATGGGGGGGATGTCTAGATAATATGAAAAATTTTGACCAAGGTATCTAAAAGGCTTTTCTTTTTTAAAAATTCAAAATTCTAGATCTGCCTCTTTTTCTGCATCCCCCGTAGACAGAATTTTCCAATGAAGAAAATGCCCTTTAGTATATGTTGGTCCATATTTTTCATATATCTTGGAGTTTCTGGAGGCTTGGAAGCCGTGGGCCTGGGACATGTGCGACTGCCTACTAAGGACATTTACATGGAATTGCAATAACTATCCAGCTGAGAAGTGAGGTGAGCCTATTTAGTCATATATTTGTTTTTGGATGTCTCGGTATATACTGTACTACGCTCTTATCTATGGGGGTGGCGTCTCATTATATCCTATACTACGCTCATCTATGGGGGTGATGTCTCGGTATATACTGTATTACACTCTTATCTATGGGGGTGACGTCTCTGTATATACTGTACAACGCTCTTATCCTTGAGTGTGATATCCCAGTATATACTGTACTACGCTCTTATCTATGGGGGTGGTGTCTCATTATATCCTATACTACGCTCATCTATGGGGGTGATGTCTCGGTATATATTTTACTACACGCTTATCTATGGGGGTGATATCTCTGTATATACTGTACTACACACTTATCTATGGGGGTGATGTCTCATATACTGTACTACGCTCTTATCTATGGGGGTGATGTCTCGGTATATACTGTATTACACTCTTATCTATGGGGGTGACGTCTCTGTATATACTGTACAACGCTCTTATCCTTGGGTGTGATATCCCAGTGTATACTGTGCTACGCTCTTATCTATGTGGGTGGTGTCTCATTATATCCTATACTACGCTTATCTATGGGGGTGATGTCTCGGTATATACTGTACTACACTCTTGTCTATGGGGGTGATGTCTCGGTATATACTGTACTACGCTATAATCTGTCAGATAATTATTTCTGTAGCGTTTGTAGTTTACTTAGTAATAGTAGTAGTAAACTACTATAAATATATCTAGTACGCACTTTTCATTGGGTACAATGCTACTGATTGTTAGATTACCAAAACTTTGGGGTCCCCAACAAAATAGAACGGGAGTTGGGGGTCTGTGGCAAGAAAAAGGTTGAGAACCCCTGCTCTACAAGATAACATAACCTGCTTCATTTTGGAATCAGGGAGGGTCCCAGCTCTCTGACCTCCACAGATCATACCTTCTGACATGTCTATATGATATATCAGAAGATGTGGAATTCTCCTCTCTAAGAGTTCTTCTGGGCAAGATCAAGGTTTGTATTGGTAACGATTATCAGATGTTTGAATGCAGGTTTAGCTGGGACTGGATTATAGAACATGTAAATCAAGGTAAGTACAGGATACAGGAAAGTCAAATTACTAAAGATGACATGAAGAAATACATTATTCATGGCGAACATTATCCATTATAAAGCAAAATTTTTTTGAGATTGTTACAGTTTCAAAATGTTCTTGAAGGAGCAGAGCTTTACTCACCTTCCACTGCAAAGAATGGAACCACTGGTCTCGCAGATAGCTGTTTGCAGCCTGTAAAGAGAAAACATAACGTGAATACAAATTAGAAGAACTGGATCTTATGGTTTCATGGTCACTTATTTTCACAGCCGCAATAGCATCAGGATGTTCAATCGACTCCAGCAAGTGAACGGGCAGCTGGATATTTTCATTGTTGTTTTTCAACCAAACAAACAAGAATCACTGGCGAAAGGCATGTCGGGGTAGTGCGCCTTCTCCTACATCTCCCTTTCTTGCCCATCCTTCAGGTCAAGTATATGTTATGGATTATTTTTGTGCATTCAATGTTTTATACGCATACAGTATGAAGTAATACAGTTGAAACCAGAAGTTTACATACACTATATAAAAAGACACCTATGCATGTTTTCTCCCTATCTGATATGAAATCAGAATAAACCTTACCCAGTTTAAATTAATTAGGATTACCAAAATTATTTATATTTGCCACATGCCCGTATAATGAGAGACTTTTTTAAGGCATTGTTATTACTTTCTGCACAGTCAAAAGTTTACACACACTAGGATTACTATGCCTTTAAACACTGTGGGACAGCCCATATGATGATGTCAGGTCTCTGGAAGCTTCTGGCAACATCTGAGTTAGAGACACACCTGTGGATGTATTTTAAAGCACACCAGGAACACACTGCTTCTGTGTGTAACATCATGGGAAAGTATAAAGAAATCAGCCAAGGCATCAGGAAGAGAATTGTGGACTTGCACAAGTCTGGTTCATCCTTGGGTGCAATTTCCAGATACCGGAATGTGCCCATTCATCTGTACAAACAATTTTATCCAAGTATAAACAAAATGGGAATTTCCAGCCATTATACCGCTCAGGAAGAAGACCGGTTCTGTTACTCAGAGATGAACGTGCTTTGGTCAGACATGTGCATATCAATCCAAGAACAAAAGCAAAAAAGCTTGTGAAGATGCTGGTAGAAGCTGGTAAAATTGTGTCATTATCCTCAGTAAAATGAGTACTGTATAAACATGGGCTGAAAGGCCACTCTGCCAGGAAGAAGCCGTTACTCCAAAAGAAACATATAAAAGCCAGATTAATGTTTGCAAATGCACATAGGAACAAAGACCTAAATTTTTTGGAGACACGTCCTGTGGTCTGACAAAACTAAAATTTAACTGTTTGGCCATAATGACCATCGTTACGTTTGGAGGAAAAAGGGAGAAGCTTGAAAGCCTAAGAAGGGTTGTTTTGCTGCAGGAGGGACTGGTGCACTCCACAAAATACATGGCATCATGAAGAAAGAAGATTATGTGGCAATACTGAAACAACAACTAAAGACCTCAGCCAGGAAGTTAAAGCTTGGGAGGAAATGGGTCTTCCTAATGGACAATGACCTGAAGCATACTGACAAACTGGTTACAAAGTGGCTTAAGGATAACCAAATCAATGTTCTGGAGTAACCATCACAAAGCACTGATCTCAATTTATGGGCAAGGCTGAAAAGGCAGGTGCGAGCAAGGCAACCTACAATGGCTCATTTACACCAGTTCTGTCAGGAGGAATGGGCCACAATTCCTACCAACTATTGTGAGAAGTTTGTGGAAGGATATCCAAAATGTTTGACCCAAGTCATGCAGTTTAAGGGCAATGCTGCCAAATACTAATGAAATGTATGTAAACTTTTGAATTCGCAGAAAGTAATAAAAATGCCTTAAAAATGCCTCTCTCATTCTGGCATTTGGCAAATATAAATAATTTCGGTAATCCTAATTGACCTAAAACAGGGAAGGTTTATTCTGATTTCATGTCAGATAATGAGAAAAACATGCTTTATGTGCCCTTTTATATAGTGCATGTAAACTTCTGGTTTCAACTGTATATGTATTTATGTGCACTGAATTTTCAGTCTTTTCTTATGACATATTATATGACACATTGATAGCATTAGATGGTGATGTAAAAGTTATTTCGGTGTCTGGTATTTTTGTTTGTGATATGATCTAATAAAGTAATTTTTTAAAATATTTTTACCATATAATCATGTGCAGCTTTTTTTGCATTTATTTGCATATGGTTTACATATTTTTGATTGCCTAACTAGGCAAGTAGCTGTACCAAAATCAGAAAAATCTGAGTAAGGCTAGGTTCACATCATGTTTATGATGTATATTTGGGAAAACTCCTGATATACATGCTAAATGTGTCCATAAAGTTAAATAGCCTGACAGAGGACTAAGTATGCCCTTTTGGTCTCTGTTTGGCTAGTGTACATCTTTGTACTGGAGACGAAAAAAACATGGTATGGAAAAGTGCAGGATATAATGATATCCAATAAAAAAACATATATGTTATGTGTGACACATGCCACAATTTGGAATCTGTTAGATACATCCATTATAACATACGCTATCTGTTGTGCATGTTAAACAGAGGCCAGGAACGTGACATGAGCCTAGCCTAAAAACGTACACCTGTAAAGAGGACCTGTGGCCTCTCTTGATATGTCTGATTTTGTAAATAATTGTATTCCCCGTGACATAACAATTCTGGAGCACCTTCCTTAGATCTCTATGTGGTATGGTTACATAGTTACATAGTTTGTAAGGCCAGAAAAAGACAGACGTGCATCCAATTCAGCCTATTGTCCCATAGTGTTGATCCAGAGAAAGGCAAAACTCCCATGAGGTAGAAGCCAATTGTCCTCATTTTAGGGAAAAAATTCCTTCCCGACTCCAATCTGGCATCAGAATAATCCCTGGATCAACGCCCCTTCTCCAGAATCCTAGTCACTATAACTTGTTATATTATTACACTCTAGAAATGCATCCAAACCCTCTTTGAACTCTGTTAGTGAATTCACCATGACAGGTTCCTCTGGCAGAGAGTTAAACAGTCTCACTGCTCTTACAGTAAAGAATCCCTTTCTATGTTTATGTAGAAACTTTCTTTCCTTAAGATGTAGAGGATGCCCCCTTTTGTACTTCTGTTATTCCTCCTAGAAATTAATTACTTGATTGTCAACTGGGTGTCCCCACGGCAAGCGTTTTCGGACGGTGTTTCAGGCGGTTTGCGGTTTTGCAGACCGCCTGAAAAAACGGTTGAAAATTAGCACAACGGGAATATGTGCATGTCAATGTGAAAGGGGAGGGCTTTTCTCCGCTCTTCGCAGAGAAAAGCCGTCCCCCCTGCGGCCGTGTGCACAGCACACAAACCGGACAAATACCGGTCGGTTAAACCGATCAGTATTTATCCATTGCCGTGGGGAGGCGCCCTTACTGTTCTAGTTGAGAAAGGAGTGTGTCCCTGAGCAATCTGACATAGTCCAATCATTGCGGACTGAATCAGAATTAATGTGCGCAGGGACACACCCCTTTGACAATTGGAGTAGCAATACCCACTTGATTATTTAGTGCTTATTTTCTAACAGTAATAACACTGGAACAGTACAACACAGAGTTATAAGAGAAGATGTTAAAGAATTGTTATTTTTCAAGGAACACAAGTATTTAATAAAGCAAACATGCCAGGAGAAAGTTATGTTTACCTTTGCAAACATTGTCCCAATGAATCTCAAATGAAATAATGCAGCACCTGTGCCAAATCTCTATTCATGGTGCCTCCAGCTCTTACGAAGTTTTTTTCAAAGCGGTTTCATTTTTAATTCTATATTGGCTAAAACAATAAAAACTCTGATTCTCAGCCACTGAACCTCAAGTAGAGACACCACCATTAGGGGTTACACTTTATTCAATTGGCAACTCTGCAATGTGAACTATTTAAATATTATGTTATTTATCCTGCATGGTGTAGGTTATAGAAAACAAAAGCTTCTTGAATGCCAAAATTATTGTTTGCATTCACCTTACCTCCCAAAAATGAAAATAATCAAAACATTGTATGCACCCCCGAATCGTATCTATGAAACCTACAGTTCACTACCCAAAACAGCGTCGATGAAAAACTAAAAAAAAAAGCTATTGATATCCAAATATGGCACTATAAAGCAAGTTTTTTAAGTCGTTTAACATAAGAAAACTACAGGCAGTCCTCGACTTACACTGTTACGTCTTATATCTGTCCCCAGTTACAAACAGAGACTTATGAGGCATGCTGGCACTTGTAGTTCCATGTTCCACAGCAGATGGTAGCTGTGGAACGACAAGTTCCGGCATGCCACAGCAGCACATGAGATGAAAATTAGATGAAATCTTCTTAAAAGGGGTGCAGACAGCAAAACAAATGTAAAAACCATTCCCTGCAATATACAAAACAAAAAAAAAAAAATTTTGTGCTGGGAGTTACATTTAATAAATATACCTGTTCCGACTTGCATACAAATTGAACTTAAGAACAAACCAACAGTCTCTATCCCGTTGGAAACCCGGGGACTGCCTGTATATAGTTTGTACCACAGGGTTAACACGATAAAAACAAATCCCAAAAAAACAAGGCACTTTTTTTTTTTTAACCAATTTTAATTCAAAGTTTTTCATTAAATTGTATATTAAACGGTGCCTTATAAAATACAGCTCATCTCGCTAAAAACAAGCTTTCATACGGCTATGTGAATGGAAACAGAAAAAAAGTTATGGCTTTTGGCAGATGGTGATGAAATAATGAAAACAAAAACTGGCTACATTCTTATAAGGTTTATCTCATAGCTATCACTTAAAGGGGTTTTCTGACCACATTGATTCGCTTTTAACATGTAGGGAAAGGTAAATGAAGACTATTACCAAATACATTGCTGTTCTGATTTTGCTTTGGTTAGGAGATAAAGAAGATTTTATCAACTGCTAGTGTACATAAGTTTCTCTTAGTTACCAACCTCCTCTCCCTTTTCCTTCTCTTATCTGATTGCTCTAAGTAGCCATTCAGTCATGGTGAGTCACTTCCTGCTGAGTTTCATCCTTAGCACAGGAGTTTATCTAAATTAATGAGAAGTTTAAACCCTTAGGCTATGTCTACAAAGCACAGTAATTTAGAATCCACCGAAAATCCGATGATACCCTGTGCCGTATAGACAGCAATAAAAAATCCGTACTGTAGTCTACACAGCACGGATTTTTTATTATCGGTTTTAAATCATGTTGGATATACTGCAGGGATCTGCTAATCTGAATTCTGACCTCAATTTTAGCGCAAACCTGGTACAGCCATGGTCCAGCAATGTTAAATGCTGTCAGATTTTGGATGGCCTTTTAACATTTACTATGTAGACATAGCCTTAGAGCATTATAGCTTTGTCCACTACAGCTTATAAACCTCTTACACTCATATCACTGTAACAGAAATCGCTAGGAACAGCAGAGCTGATATGCCAATTCCTGGAATAGACCCACCCACAGCCTAACCAGGAAGTGTGACTCTGAAGTTGCCTGTGGCTCTGTGAAACAGCATGGTGAGAAAATCTCTTTAAGACAGACTAGCTGTTAGGGACTTTATAAAGAGTTGCCTGGATCAATGCTCCCAGTAAGCAATATGTCCATGATTATTCATCACCGACCTCAAGGCCACATTAAGATTACTATGAAACAGACTAGCTTTAAGTAATAAAGTGGACAACCATTTGAGGAAAATTGTCCATGATTTGAAAAATAAGGCTGCTTACTACCAAAAACAGTGCCACATCCATCTGGTTGTGTGTGGTATTGCATCTTAGCCACATTCACTTCAATGGAAATTAGCTGAAATACCACATGGACAGATGTGAAGAAACCACAACCTTTTTAAGATTCAAAGTTCCAGAATAGACGGACACCTACAAGTTGGTATTTTTTAATGCAGGCAATAAACCTTTTTTTATCACAGCCCACACAGCCCACCTCCATAATTTTAATCAGTTCATATTTATTTCCTGGAATCTCCTCTCCGGTAAATATCATGTCTTCCTGTTACGGACACATTAGTGGCCTAAAGGCAGACTTGGTGTGGTGTACAAATAACAATGGTTCTTTAGTATCTGCTTCCTGCAGTGTATGTCAATATTTGTTCCATGCTGGGTACACATTTAATCAGGGCAGCAAAGTCTGTTATTGAAAATGAACAATACAACCTTTTTTTTCAGTACAACAATTGATGAGGGAACAGCATCTCCAATCACAGGTTCACATTATAGACCCAGTGTCCAAATGATAAGTAAACCTGCTGGTTTGCCAAAGGCGAGTTTGCTTTGCCTTATGAACTTTCAATGTGTTCTGCCTCAAGGGTCTGCCAAAGAACGAAGGAACTGCTTGATGAAGCAGAGCCCTTAAAGTGCATCTCCATGACTGCTCTAGACACCGTGGTTGAACTAATATTCACAGGGATCTATTAGAATAACAAACAAAAGTGACCACAAAATCTAAACTTAGAGCTATCTCAAGGTATTATGGGCAGTTGGAGCAGATGAATGTACCACTCCAGCCACAGAATTAATTTACAGTATGTATGCTGTTGGGTTCTTTACATATTGAATAAATACATGTTAAAGGGGTTCTCCATGACTACAAAACTTATTATCAAGAATATAAAAATATGACATGAAGTGGAAATAGACAAAAAATAAATAATAGGTTGAGCAAACATGTTTGGCTAATCCACAGAGGATAACTGTATTGTGCACAAGTTCTACGGGTTTTGTTTCTCCCTCTTATCTGCTCAGGAGAGAAGATAAGCTCTGAGCAGGCAGTCTTCGCTGACTACAGACTGGTGGGGGGGGGTGAAGGGAGCTGAGTAGGGAGCGTCTGCATGTTTACTCAGATAATACATTACAACCAGTGGATTCTCTATACAAAAGACACAGGATCTTTTCTCCCCAGTCCCTTCAAAGCTCATTCATGTTCCCTGCCATCAGATAAGAAGTGCAAACAACTCAAGCAGGGTCAGATGAGCTCCTGTCAGTTCCTGGTCGTATCTTATGTAAACAGTCAGGAAACTAAGGGCATGTAAGAAAGGCTGTAGCTCTCAGAGGCTTCACTTTTTTTAATGACATATATTTAGAAAAGTGATTAAATACCCATTTTGGAGGATCCCATGTCAACATTAAATCATGAAAAACACCTTTAAATCAATTAACAATGATGGTAGATGTCATTTATGTCACAATACTGAATCAATCAATCATTAAAAAAATTAATCATTTAATCATAAAATGACACCTGTAGAAAACAATAAGTAGTTAAACCCTGACCATAAACAGGGGGTAGAAATGGGAAGGAATGGCAATAATATGAGATACTGAGCAGGGCAAGGATGACGGGCCCAACGCACATTTCTCAAATTGCTTAAGTTACCCCTGGGAAGCGATCTGTAAAATGTGTATTGGTTGGTTTCTCACATAATTACTCTGTCTTCCCATTTTTTTTCTTGTGTATGGTTAGGGTAAAAACATGGGAACAAAACTGTTGGTATCCTTCCAATAAAGAAAGGAAAAACTCCCAACGGTCATTAAAATAACTTCAAAGTGGCAAAATTAATAATAAATTTCAATTTACTGAAAAACAACGAATGAAAATCAGACATTGAATTGTGGTTCAAATAAAAAACATAAAAAAAAAAATAAACAAAATTGGCCTGGACAAAAATGATGGAATGTCTAGAAAGGATTGAAAATAATTTGATCGCAGAAACATGTTAATCTAAGATGTGTCCTGTTATTAGCATCACAGGTGTCTTTAAATTTGCAATCAGTTAGTTTGCCGATTTAAAGGGTGATTAGAAAGAAAATTATAGACAAACATGTTAAAGGTAAAGGCTATAAGACCATCTCAAAACAGCCTGTTACACCAGTGTCCCATACATTAAATGGAAGAGACAGATAATACGAATGGTAAGCAAAGAACCCAGAACCACTTTCAAAAGGGATTACAGGTGAACTCCAAGGTCAAGATACAGCAGTGTAAGATTTGCCAAAGTAGACAGTGGTCGGTGGAAGACAACCAAGGAGGAAAGTCTTGTTGAAAGCAAATCATACAAAAAGTGATACTAGAATTTGTCAAAATGAAAATTGACAGGCCACAAAGCTTCTGGGAGAGATCTTGGACAGACGAGATGAAACTGGAACTTTTTGTCAGGTCACATCAGCTCTATGTTCACAGATGCAAAAATGAAGCATATTACACCTACTGTAAAACATGCAAGAGGCTCTTTTATGTTTTAGGTCTGCTTTTCTGCATCTGACACAGGGTGTCTTGAATCTCTGCAGGGTACAAAAAATCTCAAGACTATCAAGGCATTTGGAGCGAAATGTGCTGCCCAATGTCAGACAATTGGTCTCAGTCCCAACATGATTATCACCCACAAAACCCAAGTTAAAAACATCCAAGAATGGCTAAGAGCAAAGCAATGAACTATTCTGAAGTGGCTTCTAAAAGCTCTTATCTAAATCCTATTGAACATCTGTTGAACGAGCCAAAACATGAAGTCTGGAGAAGGCACCCTTCAAACTGAGACACCTGGAACAGTTTGCTCACAAGGAGTGGGCCAAAATACCAGTGGACAGGGGCAGAAGTCTCATTGAGAGTTACAGAAATCATTTCTTTGCAGTGATCGCCTTAAAAGGTTGAGCAACAAAATATTAAGTTACGTGTACCATCATTTTTGTCCAGGCCAATTTCATTAGTTTGTTTTTTTTACATTTTTCATTTGAAACATAATTCAAAAGTAATGTCTGATTTTCAATAGCTGAATTTCAATAAACTTAAATGTATTATTACTTTTGTCAGCTTTAAGTTATTTCAGTGACCATTGTGATTTTTTCTTTTTTCAACGCTAGGATACCAACAATTTTGTCCACATTTGTAACTATTTATGTTTTTTTTTTTATGGGTGTCATCTTAAGATTTTCTTTTTAATTACAATTATAGTATTGATTGTTTCAGTATTGTGACATTTATTACATCTGCCGTCATTGTTAATTGATTCTATTACTTATGGAAAGGTTATGGAGTTCATACTTGCTTTGTGTCTGATGGATTGAGGCATTTACTTTTTGTCCCTACTTCCACCTTCATTTTATAATTTTATATTCTTGACCATAAAGTTGTTCTTTTAATTTCTGATCTGATCTCGTCTGTGTGGTCCTTTATTAACTTGATGTTCATTTCTTCATAGGTGTTTCTTTCAATGTTTTTACTGTCCCTTTAAGTAGCCTCTTGCCACCTTTACAGTCACTCAGTATCGTGAAACCCAACCAGGCAATCACATTGAAAGCTGAAGTGGTGTCTACTGTCCACAATGATGTTGTACGTGTCATATAAGACATAGATTAGCTCAGCTATGACACTGTGACAATAGCGGTGGAGGCCGCTTCTGTTTTATATGCTGAGCACACCTCACCTCCTAGCCATTAAGAGTGTACAAGGCCAGTACTTCCATTACAGGGAGCGCATGATAAATTAACACTGGGAGGCGTGTGTACAAATGGCTCTTTATGTGTAAACTAAACAACATAGCAGGCAATTAGGAGGCTTTAATGCTCCCAGAAAGATTTATCACCTGGGCGGCCAAAGAGTATTATAATTTTTAACTAGTGCAAAGAAGCGTTGCTCATTAGGTGTTAATTGTGCTGAATGAGGCAGAAATGTTGTCGCTTTCCGCTCTGACCCAGTCTTCCTTTGGAAAAGTCCACAATTCAGAAGATTTCTCGAGTGTCCGTCAGTGAGGCGTTAATGCGGGGCCCCTATAAACACACGCTTCATGCTGAATTTGCGCACTTCAAAGCACAATGGCTTTCATCCAAAAAAAGTCAGTGAGGGGAATCTTGCTGTAACAAAGTACAAACAGATAATACAAAATAATGTTATGGACTGGTGACCCGTTTGTGTATTTTTAGTATCTCGTTACTTCCAGAGCCAACATTCATTTAAATAGAGAAAGGGCAGCCTTTTGTTTGCTGAACCAATCTCCTAATTCACAGTTAAAGGGAATGTGTCATCAAAAATGACTTATTGTTTAACTAACATTTTTATGTTAAACACATTTTTTAAGAGTTTTTGGTTATATTTTTTTATTTTCCATATCACTTTCAACATTCTTTAATAATTCTTAAGTCCTGCAGTTTTCATTTTGGCCACTAAGCCTCATAAGTCTGACACTTACTGTCCTGTAGATAAAGATTCTCAGTAGTCTGCTCATTTTTAACACAAGCAGGTTCAAACTGAAAGGAGACACCAGTGTGAATAGATAACCCAGGATCCACCAGTCACAGGAGGAGATAGTCACAGTTCACCCTTTCACCTCCCTGCACATTGATTTCTTCCCAGGTCACAGAGCATGACTAGAAAACTCTCCTATAGAAGTGAATGGGACAGAATCAGTCTTAAGGCTCCTATGTGCATGAAGCTGCTGTAAAGTATCTCTCTGACTGCTGTTTAAGCAGTGCAAACAAGGCCTAGTGGCCAAAGTAAAAACTGCAATACTTAATAATTATTAAAAAATATTGAAAGTGATATGAAAAATTAAGAAGAAATATAACCAAAAATTCTTTAAAAAAAGTGTTTAACATAAAAACGTGAGTTAAACAATAATTCATTTTTGATTACATATTCCCTTAAAGAAAGCAGAAACACACCATTGCGAGGCCTGATCACCGCATGGCCTTATATTTTATTATGGTCGCTCTGCAGAGAAAATGAACCTATGCAAGTTCCCTTACCTATCAATATCAGATACAACAGTTGGGCTGTATGTGCCATATACATTATATTAATGGCAGTCAAACTCTGACAGGACCAGGCAACCATCTACCGTATTTTTCGGACTATAAGGCGCACCGGATTATAAGGCGCATTATCAATGAGCGCCTGTTAAGTCTTCTTGGTTCATATATAAGGCGCACCGGATTATAAGGCGCGGCACATTAAATGAAACAAAGCTCAGACCGCAAGCCAAGCTTCATTCAACACTTTCACAATAAGGCCTCGTTCACACGGCTTATTTGTCCGCGGATTGGCGCCGTACTCCGCGCCGGATTTGCTCTGCAGTACGGCGCCAATCCGTCGGAGTAATTACAGTAATCCACTGCTCTCATAGAGAACAGTGGATTTTGTTGTCCTCCCGGCTCGGCTAAGCCGCCGCGGGGGTAGAAAGTGACATCCAAATTATTTCCGGCGCGCACGCGCCGTTTATACTTCATTTTATATGGGGCGGGGTGCGGCGCCCCCGCCGCGCTCCGGCCCCGCCCCCATCCCGCCCCTTATTCACGCCGGATTTGTGAGCGCAATCCGGCTCACAAATACGCCGTGAATAAGCCGTGTGAACACGGCCTAAGGCGCACTTTCGATTTCTGAGAAAATCATAGGCTTTTATGTGCGCCTTATAGCCCGAAAAATACGGTAATGTGCATGGCTGACTTAGGACTCACCATAGACAGGTGATGTCAGAGAAAAAAAGGATTGGGCAATTGGATTTTATCCCCTCTTCCTCCAATCCTTTTGTTCTAAGGATGATAAACCTCAATTAAGGCTCATCTGTCAGGTGGTTTATGCTGCCCTATCTGAGAGCAGAATGTGACAGGGGGAGAGAAGCTGAGCTCTGTGATTTTGGGGTTATTGACAGAGGGGGAGAAGCGGCTCTGTGATTATAGGGTTTAATGAAGAGGGAAGAAGCTGAGCTCGTGAATAAAAGGGTTTATGAAGGGAGAGAAGTGAGCTCTGTGATATAGGGTTATATGAGAAGGAGAGAAGTGAGTTCTGTGATATTGGGGTTTATTATGAGGAAAAAGCTGACTCTGTGATATATAGGGTTATATATAGAGGAGGGAAGCTGAGCTCTGGATATAAAAAGGTTTTTGATAGAGGAGAAAAGCTGAGCTCTGTGATATATAGGGTTATATGTAGGGGAAAAAAGCTGAGCTCTGTGATATATAGGGTTATAGATAGAAGGAGAGACGCTGAGCTCTGTGAATACAGGGTTACTGATAGAGGGAGAGAAGCTGACTCAGTTATTTTGGTTTATGATAGAGGAGAGAAGCTGAGCTCTGTGATATATAGGGGTTATATGAGGGAAAGGAAGAGGAGCTGAGCTCTGTGATATATAGGGTTTTATAAATAAAAGGGAGAAAGCTGAGCTCTGTGATATATAAGGTTTTAATTTTGATGAGGAGAGAAGTTTAAGCTCTGTGATATATAGGGTTTATATGATAGAGGGAGGAAAAAACTGAGCTCTGTGAAATATAGGTTATATGATAGAGGGAGAAAAGCTGAGCTCTGTGATAATAGGTTATTGTGGAGGAAAAGGAGCTGAGCTCTGTGATTATATAGGGTTTTATGATTAGAGGAGAGAAGCTGAGCTCTGTGATATATAAGGGTTATATGAATGAGGAGAAAGCTGAGCTCTGTGATATATATAGGTTATATGTTTAAGGGGGAGAAAACTGAGCTTGTGATATATAGGGTTATATATGGGGGGAAGAGGAGCTGAGCTCTGTGAATTAGGGTTATATGACAGAGGAGGAGAAGCTGAGGATCTGTGGTATATATAGGGTTACATGATAGAGGGAGAGAAGCTGGGGCTCAGTGATATATAATGGTTATATGATAGAGGGAGAGAAGCTGAGCTCTGTGATATATTAGGTTATATGATGAGGAAGAGGAGCTGAGCTCTGGATATATAGGGTTTATATGATAGAGGAGAGGAGCTGAGCTCTGTGATATATAGGGTTATATGATAGAGGAGAGAAGCTAAGCTCTTTTGATATATAGGGGTTTATATGATAGAGGAGAGAAGCTGAGCCTGTGATATATAGGGTTATATGATAGAGGAGAGGAGCTGAGCTTTGTGATATATAGGGCTATATGATAGAGGAGAAAAGCTGAGCTCCGTGATATACAGGATTATATTATTTGGAGCAGAATTTCTGAATCAGAGTACATCCTAACTGGACTCTCTTAGAGACAGTGAGAGACCTGCTTACCCTGTTCACGTTCAGCGACTGCCAGCTTTCCCTATATCAGTGTGTGTACAGAGCTACTTGTGCATCTCAAAAAATTAGATTATCACTGAAAAGATAATTGATATCAATAATTTAAGTCAAATAGAGAAACCCATATATTGTGTAGACTCATTGAAGTATGAATTACAAGGTTTAATATACCGTATATACTCGAGTATAAGTCGAGTTTTCCAGCACAAAAAATGTGCTGAAAAATCCGACCTCGGCTTATACTCAAGTCACTGTCGGCACTCGGGCGCTGCGATGGTCCGTGCGCCGACAGGGACGCCTCAGTTATACGCGACTCCTCAGGGAGCGCATATAACTGAAGGCCGAGTACCTGACAGCGTCCGGGCACTGCGGGTGGCCCAGGCGCTGTCAGCGATCTCTTCCCCTGTATTGCGACTCCTCCCCGGAGGGGCATACAGGTGAAGAGATACAACTGCGGAGCAGAGAGCGAGCACTCCGTGCTCCGCAGTGGACCCCGGGCGGCTGCAGACTCGCGGCTGTCCGGAGTCTCCGGCACAGGCAGTGTGAAGACAGAGGAGAGCGCCTGGGAGACGGAGCAGCGGGGAGCGAGGTAAGTGGTTGTTTTTTTGTTTTAAAACCCTACCTATACCTGCCTATAGCCTGCCTATATCTGGCCCATAGCCTACTAATACCCGCCTATAGCCCCCCGCCTTTGGGGGATTAACCTGCCTATACCTGCCTAGGGGACCTATACCTGCCTATCCTCCCTAGGGGACCTTCCCTCCCTATACCCTGCCTTAGCCTGCCTAGGGGACCTAACCTGCCTATACCTGCCAGGGGGACCTATATCTGCCTATTAGCCTGCCTATACCTGCCTAGGGGGACCTAACTGCTATAGCTGCCTATGGGACTATATCTGTCGCATATACCCTGCCTAGGAGGACCTATACCTTCCTATACCCTGCTTATGGGGGCAATTACCTGCCTATAGCCTGCCTAGGGGGACCTATACCTTCCTATAACCTGCCAATGGGGGCAATTACCTGCCTATACTATGCATAGGGGGACCTATACCTGACTATACCCGCCAAAAACGACCAATATCTGCCTAGAACCTGCCTATTAGGACCTATACCTGCCTATAACGACCTATACCTGCCTATAACCTGCCTATGGGGGCAATTACCTGCCTATAGCCTGCCTAGGGGGACATATAGCTGCCTATATTAGCCTATGGGGGACATTAAACTGCCTATTCATGCCTATAACCTGCCTATGGGGGACATTAAACTGCCTATACCAACCTATAGATCTGCCTATGGGGGAAATTAAACTGCCTATACCAGCCTATATCTGCCTATGTGAGACATTAAACTGCCTATACCTGCCTATGGGGGACATTAAACTGCCTATACCTGCCTATGGGGGACATTAAACTGCCTATACCAGCCTATACCTGCCTATGGGGGACATATACCTGACTATGTAATTTTATTGGTATCTATTTTTATTTTTAAAATTCACCAGTAGCCGCTGCATTTTCCACCCTAGGCTTATACTCGAGTCAATAAGCTTTCCAGGTTTTTGTAGCAAAAGTAGGTGCCTCGGCTTATACTCGGATCGGCTTATACTCGAGTATATACGGTAATACATTTGTGAGCCCTATAATAAATAAAAAGTCGTGGAGAACCCCTTTAATTTCCAATATTATTCAAGTTTTTTGAGATGCACTAGTAACTGTCAATCACTGTATGTTGGTGTGGCAAGCAGTGCTTTCAGTTTCACTTTCACGGATTTGCTCTTTTTTCTTAGAAATCCAGCATCAAATCGTATAAACCTATATATCGCAGAGCTCAGCTTCTTAGATACGTTCTTTTAACATAGCACTCGTTGAGTGCTATGATTTTACTGTATTTGCAAAACATCTTGTGAACATACCCTTAGGCCCATTGACATTCATTACTCGCGACGCGTATTCATCGCAAATAATTGACATGTCACTTATCTAGCCTCGCGTACAATATGATCCTATTGTACGAGCGGGGAGAGGAGGCATAATCCATAGTTCTCTATGAGAACTATGGATTACCGAAATTACGCCGTGTGTACAGGTGAATGTGTGAAAGGTGGATGTATATGGAGGTAAATCAGTAAAGATCGCTGTCAGCTGAACAATCTCATGTGTACGACCAGTTTTAGTGCTGTTCACAGTGCAAGGGCAGGCCAAGCATGCTCAGTACCTAGTAAGGTAACATCAGCTTGGTGACTATTTCTGTCCAAAAAATATGCCACGTCAAATATGGCAGAAATCCTAGGATTTCTGCCACACATTTTATTTTTTATTGTCGTAGATTATGCCTTTTTTAACACCATGGGCAGATTCATTAATACTTTATCTAATACTTATTGTAAAGTTAGTCTAGACAGTCTTAACATGTGGCTTTAGACACTCTCGTCTAACTTTACACCATCTATTTCTCGTCTTAAAGGGGTTTTTCCAAGACTTTTAAAAATCTTCCTATCACCTCCCACTATGCTAAAAATTACCACCAATCACCACCGTTCCAGCACTGCCAGAGCTCCAATGTTCCTTCCCTGGTCCCTCACTGATGATGTCACGTTCATGGATCACATGATGCTGCAACCAATCTCAGCAGTTAACATATCTGCATGTACAGCATGTGACCAGGTCAGGTCAGTAATTGGTTGCAGCATCATGTGATCATTCTTCAGTGAGGGACCAGGGAAGGAACATTGGAGCTCTGGCAGTGCTGGAACGGTGGTAATGGGAGTAGTAAGTAAGGGTTACTTTTCTATTCCAGCACAGTGTTAGGTGGTAGGGAGGTTTTAAAAACTCTTGGAAAACGCCTTTAATAATTTCTTCAAAAGTTTTTATGCATTTTTGGCACATGCTCGTGTTAAAAAAACACCCCCATTCCATAAATATAGGTCTCTTGTAATGGCTGAGGTAGTGGATTCTTTAGACCATCGCAAGCTGTGGTGTAAGCTACACAAGGGGGCAGGGTTCACCAGAGCCCGCCACCAGGCAGGTTTGGCTTGCTGCGGCAGGAGTCCTACCAGGTCGCTACCCCTGACACGACTTGCTTGTGGTGGCAACCGAGGTGTAGCGTGGTACGGAATTGTCAGGCAGGCTCGTAGTCGGGGACAGGCAGAAGGTCTGGACAGGCGGCAAAGGTTTGTGTCCAAGGGACAGAGGCAATGGTTACAGTACATGGAATATCAGAATGTAGACTTTAAGGAATGCTTTCTCTCTAGGCACAAGGCACTATTGATCCGGCAAGGTATAACAGGAAGAGGCAGAGTTAAATAGGGTCAGCATCCGGTGACAGCCAATCACTGGTGCACTTGCCTTTTAAAATTAACAAAGCCGACGGGGGCGCGCGCACTGGTGGGCAGAGACTTCACAGGGAACACGGAGAGGTAAGTTACTGCGGCTGGGGTCCGGACTGTGAGTGCGCCCATGGCCCGACATGCAGGAAGCGGCGCTACTCACAGCAGAGGCCCATGACACCTCTTTTGCCGGATGCCGCACAGAAGTATCTAAAAACTGTCTAGAACAAATAACAGATGTGATGCAGGGCATGTGCGCCAGTAACTGGACACAAATTGCGCCACAATTTCCGTAGTAAATGCGTTTCAATGTGTAGTTCAGTGTAAACTATATAGGACACATAACACAAGCAGTTCTCAAACGGTGTCCAGAGCAGAATACATGTGAAAATAATAGCACTGGAACATATCTATATCTAATATATCATCTGCTTGTCCCTTGCGATCAGGAATAGGAATATCCTACATTCTTGGAATAAGGGGATCTCAGTCGTCCCCTGTAGACGGATCTCAGTGGACTCCCACAGATCTCTCCATACAGTACTTTATGATCTCTTTTCTTAACATTATTGATACTTAGAAAACTGTGACCCTAACATTTTATTCCTATTTTTTTTTTACTTTCATTTGTTTCAATACTTTTCATTGTCGTTGTTTTATATTTGTTTTCTTTCTCTCACAACATAAACAGCAGATAATTCATCCCACAAAAATACACTGAGACAAGTACAAGCTGGGCCTGTCACCTGAAGCACACGACTGCATCTCCCATGACCCATAGCCAAGCTGCTGAACAAGCTACTGTGTCTCCTCATTGTGTTTTCCAAGGGCTTCTCCCCTGTTTATTTTTCCATCTGGCTACCTGCTGATTATTAAGAGGAGGGGGAAGAGGTGGCTAAAGAGGCACCACGTGTGTGTGCAAAACATTTACTCAGGGAAAATCAACTCTGCAATAATACCTCCTGGAAAGAAAATCGGATTAACTCCTTACTATCTAGAGACGCATACACACTATCGCCTCAAAAAATGGTTATGTATGGTTTTTACTGCAATATTTTGTTAACTTCATGAAATTACTGAATGACGTTTCAAGGAAATGTGGGGTTTTCTTCAAACTCAAAATGTGAAATTTGTGTACTTGCCGTAACACATACGAGTATGGGAAATTATTTGTTAATAGAAACGCACTAGTGTTTAAAAGGCCACTCCAGTAACAACTGAGATTAAAGTGATCTTCAAGTCTAAATAAAGCTTAAAGGGTTTTTGCCAAGAAGTGATTTCCTCAGCTAGCAGGCTGATACTCCCTCTTAGCCTTTAGAAAAAAGGGGCGTTGTGTTTCGGTTTAAAAAAAAACCC
>JAODAL010019333.1:0-72368 GCA_025379985.1 Phyllomedusa bahiana | reverse complement strand
CCCCGGTCCTGTTTGTTATTTTCTCGGCCGGCTCCTTATGTTTTCCCTCCGTGCCCCCTTATGTACTACCCTTCAGTCCCGGCCCCTGTATGTACTATCCTCTCAGTGCGGGTCCTGTATGTACTTCCTCTCATTGGGGCCTGTTGTAACCTCTAGTGCCGGGGCCCTGTATGTACATCTCTCAGTCCCCCGCTCCTGTTGTATATCCTTCATGCCGGTCTGTATGTACTATCCTCTCAGTGCCGGGTCCTGTATGTACTATCCTCTCAGTGCCGGCTCCTGTATGTACTATCCTCTCAGTGCCGGGTCCTGTATGTACTATCCCCTCAGTGCCGGGTCCTGTATGTACTATCCTCTCAGTGCCGGCTCCTGTATGTACTATCCTCTCAGTGCCGGCTCCTGTATGTACTATCCTCTCAGTGCCGGGTCCTGTATGTACTATCCTCTCAGTGCCGGGTCCTGTATGTACTATCCTCTCAGTGCCGGGTCCTGTATGTACTATCCTCTCAGTGCCGGGTCCTGTATGTACTATCCTCTCAGTGCCGGCTCCTGTATGTACTATCCTCTCAGTGCGGCTCCTGTATGTACTATCCTCTCAGTGCCGCCTCCTGTATGTACTATCCTCTCAGTGCCGGCTCCTGTATGTACTATCCTCTCAGTGCCGGCTCCTGTATGTACTATCCTCTCAGTGCCGGGTCCTGTATGTACTATCCTCTCAGTGCCGGCTCCTGTATGTACTATCCTCTCAGTGCCGGCTCCTGTATGTACTATCCTCTCAGTGCCGGGTCCTGTATGTACTATCCTCTCAGTGCCGGCTCCTGTATGTACTATCCTCTCAGTGCCGGCTCCTGTATGTACTATCCTCTCAGTGCCGGCTCCTGTATGTACTATCCTCTCAGTGCCGGGTCCTGTATGTACTATCCTCTCAGTGATGTCGGTCACTCTTCTCCGCGCTCCTCCTCAGTATTTGGGGGGGGGGGGGGGGGGGGGTATATAATGTCCTGGCTGTGACACCCCTCCCCCCTCCCGCCCCCATTGGTTGAGCTGAGTGTTTGCAAACAGCCTGTGACAGAGTCCCGGCCGCTGCGCTGTGTCAGGTTCTCACGGGATAAATAGGAAGCGCAGAGTGACTAATAGGAAGAAGCCGGGGCCGAGCAGTGACAGCAGAGCAGCGGGGACAGCGCACTGCACAGCCGGGGGACAGCAGAGCACACGTGGAGGAGCGCAGAGCACGACCCCGGGATCCCAGAGGAGAGTCCGGGAGATACCAGAGGAGAGTCCGGAGACCCGGGGAGACCCAGAGGAGAGAGTCCGAGACCCGGGAGATCCCAGAGGAGAGTCCGAGCCCCGGGGATCCCAGAGGAGAGTCCGAGAGATCCCAGAGGAGAGTCCGAGACCCGGGAGATCCCAGAGGAGAGTCCGAGAGATCCCAGAGGAGAGTCCGGGAGATCCCAGAGGAGAGTCCGGGGGATCACAGAGGAGAGTCCGAGACCCGGGAGATCCCAGAGGAGAGTCCGAGACCCGGGAGATCCTAGAGGAGAGTCCGAGACCCGGGAGATCCCAGAGGAGAGTCCGAGACCCGGGAGATCCTAGAGGAGAGTCCGAGACCCGGGGATCCCAGAGGAGAGTCCGAGAGATCCCAGAGGAGAGTCCGAGACCCGGGAGATCCCAGAGGAGAGTCCGAGACCCGGGGGATCCCAGAGGAGAGTCCGAGACCCGGCGGATCCCAGAGGAGAGTCCGAGGATCCCAAGAGGAGAGTCCGAGACCCGGGAGATCCCAGAGGAGAGTCGAGACCGGGGGATCCTAGAGGAGAGTCCGAGCCGGGGATCCCAGAGGAGAGTCCGGGTGATCCCAGAGGAGAGTGCGAGACCCGGGGGATCCCAGAGGAGAGTCCGGGGGATCCCAGAGGAGAGTCCGAGAGATCCCAGAGGAGTCGGGGGATCCCAGAGGAGAGTGCGAGACCCGGGAGCAGAAGGGTCAATCAGATCACAAAGATCCTGGAGTTCTGCAGAGGTGACCCCAGGAGAGGAGCTCTAGATCCTGGGCCGGGGAGAGGACGCTTTACTTGTTCCAGTTGTGGATCAGGGTGTCTGCTGCTTGTTGACTGGGGGAGTCCCCTGTTCCTGGACTGTGGAGCCCCCGGGAGAGGAGCAGGGGACTGTTGACCTGTGTGGCAGGAGGTGATCGCCGGCTCCGCACCATGGCGCTCCCGATTACATCGCCGGCTCCGCGGCTCAGAACTTTGGCTCTTCTGGATAAATCGCCGGCTCCGCGGCTCAGCGCCTCGGCTCGTCGGGGCAGATCGCCGGCTCCGCGGCTCACTCCCGCTCTCGGCGTCGCCGCTCGCTCAGCTTCGGCTCTCTCGGCAGGATCGCCGGCTCCGCGGCTCAGACTTTGGCTCTTCTGGGCAGATCGCCGCTCCGCGGCTCATGCCCCACGGCTCTTCTGGATAGATCTCCGGCTCCGCGGCTAAGAACTTTGGCTCTTCTCGATAGATTGCCGGCTCCGCGGCTCAGCTCCTCGGCTCTTCTGGATAGATCGCCGGCTCCGCGGCTCAGCCCCTCGGCTCTTCTGGACAGATCGCCGGCTCCGCGGCTCAGCTCCTCGGCTCTTCTGGATAGATCGCCGGCTCCGCGGCTCAGCTCCTCGGCTCTTCTGGATAGATCTCCGGCTCCGCGGCTAAGAACTTTGGCTCTTCTCGATAGATTGCCGGCTCCGCGGCTCAGCACGCTGCTTCTTCTCGCCCTCCTGGTCCTGTGCGCGGCCGGCAGCCCCACCGCGGCGCCCCCCGACCCTCCTGCGCCTTCCTCCCCGGACACCTGCGCGTCGTGCGGGCTGAGGCCCCCGGAGGAGGCCGCGGGGCTGGAGCAGGACTTCGTGGAGGCGGTGAAGCGCCACATCCTCACCCGGCTGCAGCTGCGGAAGCGGCCGAACATCACGCACGCTGTGCCCCGCGCCGCCATGCTGACCGCCCTGAGGAAGCTGCACGCCGGGCGCCTGCGGGAGGACGGCCGCCTGGAGATCCCCAGCCTGGACGGACACGGCAGTCCCGACAGTCCCGAGCACAGCGCCACCTCCGAGATCATCAGCTTCGCAGAGGCAGGTGAGTGACCCTGACCCGCAGCTAGGAGATGATGGGGTCCTGGTGAGGATGAGGGTGCAGTGTATGGGGTCTTGGTGGGGATGAGGGTGCAGTGTATGAGGTCCTGGTGAGGATGAGGGTGCAGTGTATGAGGTGTTGGTGAGGATGAGGGTGCAGTGTATGAGGTGTTGGTGAGGATGAGGGTGCAGTGTATGAGGTCCTGGTGAGGATGAGGGTGCAGTGTATGAGGTGTTGGTGAGGATGAGGGTGCAGTGTATGAGGTGTTGGTGAGGATGAGGGTGCAGTGTATGAGGTCTTGGTGAGGATGAGGGTGCAGTGTATGAGGTCTTGGTGAGGATGAGGGTGCAGTGTATGAGGTGTTGGTGGGGATGAGGGTGCAGTGTATGAGGTGTTGGTGAGGATGAGGGTGCAGTGTATGAGGTCCTGGTGAGGATGAGGGTGCAGTGTATGAGGTCCTGGTGAGGATGAGGGTGCAGTGTATGGGGTCCTGGTGAGGATGAGGGTGCAGTGTATGGGGTCCTGGTGAGGATGAGGGTGCAGTGTATGAGGTCCTGGTGAGGATGAGGGTGCAGTGTATGAGGTCTTGGTGAGGATGAGGGTGCAGTGTATGAGGTCTTGGTGAGGATGAGGGTGCAGTGTATGAGGTCTTGGTGAGGATGAGGGTGCAGTGTGTGGGGTCTTGGTGAGGATGAGGGTGCAGTGTATGAGGTCCTGGTGAGGATGAGGGTGCAGTGTATGAGGTCCTGGTGAGGATGAGGGTGCAGTGTATGGGGTCCTGGTGAGGATGAGGGTGCAGTGTATGAGGTCTTGGTGAGGATGAGGGTGCAGTGTATGAGGTGTTGGTGAGGATGAGGGTGCAGTGTATGAGGTCCTGGTGAGGATGAGGGTGCAGTGTATGGGGTCCTGGTGAGGATGAGGGTGCAGTGTATGAGGTCTTGGTGAGGATGAGGGTGCAGTGTATGGGGTCCTGGTGAGGATGAGGGTGCAGTGTATGAGGTCCTGGTGAGGATGAGGGTGCAGTGTATGAGGTGTTGGTGGGGATGAGGGTGCAGTGTATGAGGTGTTGGTGGGGATGAGGGTGCAGTGTATGAGGTCTTGGTGAGGATGAGGGTGCAGTGTATGAGGTGTTGGTGGGGATGAGGGTGCAGTGTATATTTTGGGGGTGGGGATGATGAGGGTTTTGGAGGGGGGGGTATGGGCCCTGGGAGGATGAGGGGTGGAGTTATGAGGGTTGGTGGGATAGGGTGCAGTGTATGGGGCCCTGGGAGGATAAAGGGTCAGTGTAGGGTTGGGGGGTGAGGGTGCAGTGTATGGGGTCCTGGTGAGGATGAGGGTGCAGTGTATGGGGTCCTGGTGAGGATGAGGGTGCAGTGTATGGGGTCCTGGTGAGGATGAGGGTGCAGTGTATGGGTTCGTGGGGGGGGGGGTTGGGGGTGCATGTATGAGGTTTTTGGTGGGGGATGAAGGGGTTTTGGGGGGGAGGGGGTGTAGGGGTTGGTGGGGATGAGGGCATGTATGGTTTTGATGGGATGAGGGTGCATGTATGGGGTTGGTGAGATGGGGGGTGCAGTGAATGGGGCCCGGAGGATGAGGGTGCAGTGTAGAGGCTGTGAGGGGAGGGGCAGTGTATGGGTTTGGTGGGGGAAAGAGGGGTGCGTGTTGGGGTTCCTTGGGAGGATAGGGGTGAGTGTATGGGGTTGGTGGGATGGGGGTGCATTTTTGGGCCCCTTTTGGTGGGGGAGGGGGTGCAGTTATGGGGTTTTGGTGGGGTGAGGGTGCAGTGTATAGGTTGGGAGATAGGGTGCAGTTTAGGGTTGTGAGGAGGGGGTTGCAGTTATGGGTCGGTAGGATGAGGGTGCAGGAAATGGGTCCGGGGAGGATGAGGGTGCAGTGTATGGGTTTTGGTGGGTTGAGGGTGAAATTTAATGGGGTTTGTGAGGATGAGGGTGCAGTGTATGAGGTTCTGGTGGGATGGGGGTGCAGTTTTTAAGGTCCGGGTGAGGAAAAGGGGTGCAGTGTTGGGGTTTTTGGGAGATGAGGTTTTTGCAGTGTAAAGGTTTTGGTTTTGGATGGGGTGCAGTGTATGAGGTTGGGAGATAGGTGCAGTGAGGGGGTTTGGTGGGGATGAGGGTGCAGTGATGGGTTTGGGGGATGAGGGTGCAGTGTAGGGTTTTTTTTTTTTTTTTTTTTTTTTTTGGGGGGGGGCGGGGGGGGGGGGGGGGGGGGGGGGGCAGTGTATGGGTCTTGGGGGAATGAGGGTGCAGTGTATGAGGTTTGGAGGAAAGGTGCAGGTATGGGTGGTGGGTGAGGGTCAGTGTATGAGGTTTGGTGGGATGGGTGCAGTGTATGGGGTCTTGGTCAGGATGAGGTGCGTGTATGAGGTTGGTGGGATGAGGGTGCAGTGTATGAGTTGTGAGGTGAGGTGCAGTGTATGGTTTGGGGTGAGGGCAGTGTTGAGTTTGGTGGGATGAGGGCGTGTATGAGTTTGGGGATGAGGGTGCGTGATGAGGTTTGGTGGGGATGAGGGTGCTGTATGAGTTTTGGGAGATGAAGGGGGTTCTGGGGGGGGGGGGGGGGGGGGTGCGTGTAGGTCTGGGAGATGAGGGTGCAGTGTAAGGTCCTGGAGGTGAGGGTGCAGTGTTGGGTCTGGAGGATGAGGTGATGTATGGGTTGTGAGGAAGAGGGTGCAGTTTTTTAAGGTTGGGGGATAGGGGCAGTGTATGGGTTGGGGTGAGGTGCGTGTATAGTTGTGAGTGAGGTGCGTGTATGGGTCTGGTGGGATGGGTGCAGTGTATGGGTCTTAGGAGGGGCTGTATACTGGGGGAGGTGAGTGTTGGTGGGGATGAGGGTGCAGTGTTTGTGGTCCTGGAGAGGATGAGGGTGCGTGTATGGGTTGGTGGATGGGTGCATGTATGGGTTGTGGATAGGTGCAGTTATGGGTCTGTGAGGAAATAGGGGGGTTTTTGGTGGGATGAGGTGCAGTTATGGGTTGGGGATGAGGGTGCAGTGTAGGTTGGTAGATGAGGTGCAGTGTATGGGTTGGGGAGGGGTGCAGTGTATGGGTAGGTGAGGAGGGTGCGTTATGGGTTGGTGGTAGGTGCAGTGTATGGGTTGGAGGATGAGGTGCTGTATAGGTCTGGTGAGGATAGGGTCGTGTATGGGTCTGGTAGGATGAGGGTGCAGTGTAGGGTTTTGGTGGGGAGGGGCAGGTATGGGTTTGGTGGATGAGGTGCATGTTGAGTTTGGGGGTGAGGGTGCAGTGTGAGTCTTGGTGGGATGAGGTGCAGTGTGAGTCTGGGAGGATAGGGTGCATGTATGAGGTTTTGGGGAATGGGGTGCAGTGTATGGGTGGGAGGATGAGGTGCAGTGTATGAGGTTGTGGGATGGGGTGAGTGTATAGTCTTGAGTGAGGGTTGCAGTTTGGGCTGGTGAGAAGGTGCAGTGTATGAGTGGGAGATGAGGGTGCAGTGCATGGGTGGTGGGTGAGGTGCAGTGTATGGGTTGGGGAGAGGGTGAGGTAAGAGGTTGGGAGGATGAGGTGCAGGTTGAGGTTGGGAGATGAGGTGCAGTGTAGAGGTCCTGGAGGATGAGGGTGCGTGATGGGTCTGGGAGGAGAGGGTGCGTGTAGAGGTTGGTGGGATGAGGGTGCAGTGTATGGTCTGGTGAGGAGAGGGTGCGGGGGATAGGGTTTGGGGGATGGGTGCAGTGTATAGTCTGTGAGATAGGGTGCGTGTTGAGGTTTGGGTGGTGGGGTGCAGTGTATGGTTGGTGAGGATGAGGTGCAGTGTATGAGTCTGGTGGGTGGGTGGTGTTAGGTCTGGTGAGGTGAGGGTGCATGTGAGGTTGGGAGGATGAGGTGCAGTGTATGGGTGTGAGGTGAGGGTGCAGTGTATGGGTCTGGGGGATGAGGGGCGTGTATGAGGTCTGTGAGGGAGGGTGCGGTTGGGTTGGTGAGATGAGGTGCAGTGTTGAGGTTGGTGGATAGGGCAGTGTGGGTCTGGGAGGATGAGGGTGCAGTGTTGGGTTGGTGGATGAGGGCAGGTTGGGTTGGTGGGTGAGGGTGCGTGTATGAGGTTGGTGAGGATGAGGTCAGTGTTGTGGTTTGGGGTGAGGTGCATGTATGGGTCCGGGGGAGAGGGTGCAGAAAGGGTGTGGATGAGGGTGCAGTGTATGGGTCTGGGAGGATGAGGTCAGTGAGGGGTCTGGTGAGGATGAGGGTGCGTGTATGGGTCTGTGAGGATGGGTGCAGTGTATGGGTCTGGTGGGATGAGGTGCGTGTATAGGTTGGTGGGGTGAGGTGCAGTGTATGGGGTCTGGAGGAGGGTGAGTATGGTTGGTGGAGAGGGTGCAGTGTATAGGCTTGGTGGGATGAGGGTGCAGTGTATAGTCTGTGGGTGAGGTGCAGTGTAGGGTTGGTGGGATGGGGTGCGTGATGAGTTGGTGAGAGAGGGTGCAGTGTATGGGAATTGGTGGGGATGGGGGTGCAGTGAAAGGGGGCCCGGGAAAGGGGAAATTAAAGGGGTGCAGTGTAGGGAGCCCTGGAGAGGAGTGGGTGCTTTTGTGTGGGGTCCTGGGAAGGATGGGGGTCATTTTTGGGGGCCCTGGAGAGGATGAGGGTGCGGTAGGGGGCCCTGCAGGGGTGAGGGGTGCATTTGAATGAGGTTTTTGGTGAGGTTGAGGGTGAATTTGTATGAGGTCCTGGTGAGGATGAGGGTGCATTTGGTATGGGCCCTGGTGAGGATCGGGTGCATTTGTATGGGGTTTCTGGTGGGGAAATGTGGGGCCCGTTTATGGGGTTTCCTGGTGAGGATGAGGGTGCAGTGTAGGGGTTCCGGGAGGTTTGAGGTGAAAGTGTATGGGGTCCTGGTGGGAGGGGGTGCGTGTATGAGGTGTTGGTGGGATGAGGTGGTGTTTTAGGTTTTTGGAGAGGATGGGGTCCCAGTTTTTAAGGGGTCCTGGTGGGGTTGAGGGGTGGTGTATGGGGTGTTGGTGAGGAGAGGGTGCAGTGTATGGTTTTTTGGTGAGGTTTGGGGTGCTTTAGAGGCCCCTGGTGGGGTTTGGGGGGTGCATGTATGAGGTCCTGGGAGGATGGGGGGTCCCGCTATGGGGTCCTGTGGGGATGAGGGGCGTTTTATGAGGACCCTGGGGGAGGAATGGGGGTTCCCAGGTTTTGGGGGCCCTGGTGGGTTGGGGTGCGGGGTACGGTTTTTTGGGGGGCCAAAAATTTCATGGGAAAAAATTTTGGCCCCTTTTGGGTTTTTTAAAGGGTGGGGACGGAAAAGTATGTACGGGAAGCGGGATCTAAAAGGGAAAATTTGGGTACAGTATATATGGGAAACGCATCATATGGGGGGAAACTGAAACACAGTATATAAAACAGTATCTCAAAAAAGTTAGTACCCCCCCTAAACATTGTTGTAAAAAATTTGTAATATATCTTTCGAGGGGAAAAACCCCCAGAGGATGCCCCCTGATAACAATGTAAAGTGCGTCCCCGGGGCTTTTTTAATCCCCCGGGGAAATTGGGTGCCCCAAAATTTAATTTAACCGAAACCCAACAATGTCAAAAATGCTGGGGAAAAAAGTTAGGAAACCTTTTAAGGGGAAAAAAAAATTGGGGTACAACCCTTAGTAAAAATGGAAAAAAATTGTGCCCAAAGTGTCAGTTTTTCCCACCAGCCTGCCTTAGCTCTTTTTGGGCACGGAGGGCCCAAAGAGCTTAACGGGTTGGGAAAGCCACGGGGAATTTCCTTTTTCCCTCCCCCATGCCCAAACCATCACGGAGCTGGAGGAGGGTAAAAGCCCCTTTGCGCTCCCCCACCTTCTTTTGAGGGGGGCCCCCACAGAGGCTCCATGGGTTTTTTAAATTTTTGGAGCATGCTTGGCCCAGCCCAAAGGGGAAATTTTGTAACACAAAATGAGCCCAAAATGCCCAAGGGGCGGGAAAAAAGGGAAAATTTTGGGGCTCTTTTCTGTCCTTCTAAACTTGGGGGTTTCCTCACTTTTGCCCGGGCATCTAACATTGATGGCTGTGGGGAGTTTTTTGGGGGACACCACTTTCCCCTGTGGTACAAGCCGGGCCCCTGACTATTTTAAATTGTATCGGGGTTTTCCAGCCCCTCAGTGTTTGTCCCCGGGAAAAAAGATTTAATATTTATGTTACGGTACGCATTAAAAATGTGCGATACTGTAAAAAACACATGATATATGAGGACTGGGAACAGTATATATAGGAACACATCTTTTTTCCAGAGACTGGGCAATTAAAACCGGGAAATCCCATAATACATGAAAAAATGGGCATATTTTTAAAAGGAAAATTACTTTTCATAAAAAGGGGACGGCCACGTTTTTATAAGAAAACTTTAAAATACAGGGTTTTGGGCACAGAAATATAAAGGAACACTTCAAATACAAAAATGGGCACAGTATTTTTTGGGAAACACCGTAATGGGGACTGGACACAGAATATATAGGAACAAAGGGTTATATAAGGCCCTGGGGAACGGTATATATGGGGAAAAACCCAATTTTTAGGGGACTGGGCAAAAGTAATATAGGAAAAAAAACATGGATAGGGATGGGGCACAGTATTTTAAAAGGAACACATCATATATGGGGACTGGGCACAGTATATATGGGAAAAAAAACCCCCCCAAAAAAAAAAAAAATATACGGGGACGGGGCACAGAAATAATGGGGAAAAAACATAAAAATAGGGGGGATTGGGCACAGTAAAAAAGGGGAACACATTTGTTATATGGGGATGGGCACAAATATATAGGAACTTTTGGGGTTATAAAGGACTGGGGCAGGTATTTATAGGGAACCATCATTTTTGGGGGACGGGCCCCCACAGTTTTTTATAGGAACACATCATATATGGGGAGGGGGCCCACAGTTTATAGGGGAAAAATAAAAAAAGGGGGGACGGGCCCCAGTATATATAGGAAAAAATCATATATGGGGACTGGGCACAGAAATAAAAAAGGAACACATCATTTAAAAGTAAGGGTCCCCAACTCCAGCCCTCGGTCCACCAGCAGCTCATTTTTTTTTCTGGTTTTCCCCTTAGCAGTGACAGGTGATTTATTTTTGTTTCAAAAGGTGATTTTAATTTTTCAGTGCATTCTGAGGGAGATCCTGAAAACAGGACCTGTTGGTGGGCCCTGAGGACTGGAGTTGGGGAACACTGGTATACAGGGACTGGCAGAGTATATATATATATGTCCACTTCTAGTATATGGGGCTGTAGCTGAGCAGATAGATAGGAGTGCCTTGTGAGCCTGTGTTCTGTGTGATATGGGGGCTTCCACTTCCAGCATGTGGGACTGTAGCGGAGCAGGTAGGTAGAAGTGACTGTGATGGGGCGTCCACTTCCAGTATATGTGGCTGAGCAGATAGATGTGACTGTGATGGGGGCGTCCATTTTAGCACATGGGGCTGTAGCTGAGCAGGTGGATAGATGTGGCTGTGATGGGGGCGCTCACTTCTAGTATGTGGGGCTGTGGCTGAGCAGGTAGATAGATGTGAGCTTGCAGCCTGTGTGATAGGGGGGTCCACTTCTAGTATATATGGCTGTGGCTGAGCAGGTGGATGTGACTGTGAGCCCATGTCCTGTGTGATTGGGGGCCGTCCACTTCAATTATATGTGGCTGAGCAGGTAGATGTGACTGTGAGCCCGCAGCCTGTGTGATGGGGGGGGTCCACTTCCAGTATATGTGGCGGTGGCTGAGCAGGTAGATGTGACTGTGAGCCCATGTCCTGTGTGATAGGAGGCGTCCATTCTAGCACATGGGGCTGTAGCGGAGCAGGTGGATGTGACTGTGATAGGGGGGTCCACTTCTAGTATATGTGGCTGTGGCTGAGCAGGTAGATGTGACTGTGATAGGGGGGTCCACTTCTAGTATATGTGGCTGTGGCTGAGCAGGTAGATGTGACTGTGATAGGGGGGTGTCCATTCTAGCACATGGGGCTGTAGCGGAGCAGGTGGATGTGACTGTGATAGGAGGGTCCACTTCTAGTATATGTGGCTGTGGCTGAGCAGGTAGATGTGACTGTGATAGTGGGGTCCACTTCTAGTATATGTGGCTGTGGCTGAGCAGGTAGATGTGACTGTGATAGGGGGGTCCACTTCTAGTATGTGTGGCTGTAGCTGAGCAGGTAGATGTGACTGTGATAGGGGGGTCCACTTCTAGTATATGTGGCTGTGGCTGAGCAGGTGGATGTGACTGTGAGCCCGCAGCCTGTGTGATAGGGGGCGTCCATTCTAGCACATGGGGCTGTAGCGGAGCAGGTAGATGTGACTGTGATAGGGGGGGTCCATTCTAGCACATGGGGCTGTAGCTGAGCAGGTAGATAGATGTGACTGAGCCCATGTCCTGTGTGATAGGGGGCGCCCACTTCAATTATATGTGGCTGAGCAGGTAGATGTGACTGTGAGCCCGCAGCCTGTGTGATAGGGGGGGTCCATTTCCAGTATATGTGGCTGTAGCTGAGCAGGTAGATGTGACTGTGATAGGGGGGGTCCACTTCTAGTATGTGTGGCTGTGGCTGAGCAGGTGGATGTGACTGTGATAGGGGGGTTTCGTGGCTGAGCGGGGTAGATGTGAGTGATAGGGGGGTCCCCCAGTATATTGGTTTGTAGGGAGCAGGTGGATTGGACTGGATGGGGGGTCCCTTCTAGTATATGGGTGGGGGTGAGCAGGTAGAGTGATGTGGATAGGGGGTGTTTCCCATTCTGCCCATGGGGCTGTGCGGACAGGTGGATGGACTGTGATGGAGGGCCCATTCTAGTATAGGGTTTGAGAGGTAGATGTGACTGTGTAGGGGGGCCCCACTTCTATATTGGGGGCTGTGGCTGAGGGGGTGATGTGACTGTGATAGGGGGGTCCATTTAGATATGTGGCTGTGGGGGGAAGGTAGATGGACTGTGACCCCCGCAGCCTGTGGATAGGGGGGGTCCTTTCTAGAAATGGGGCTGTAGCGGAGCGGGTGGATGTGATGGGGATAGGGGCGTCCATTTCTGGTTATGTGGTGTGGTTGGCAGGTAGATGTGACTGTGTTGGGGGGTTTGCCCATTTAGCACATGGGGTGTGGCTGGCGGTGATGGGGACTGTGACCCGCCCCTGTGTGATGGGGGGGTCTTCTAGACGGGGGGCTGTAGGGAGAGGGGTGTGACTGTGATAGGAGGGTCCACTTCTGGTATATGTGGCTGTGGTTGAGCAGGTAGATGTGACTGTGATAGGGGGGTCCACTTCAAGTATATGTGGCTGTAGCGGAGCAGGTGGATGTGACTGTGATAGGGGGGTCCACTTCTAGTATATGTGGCTGTGGCTGAGCAGGTAGATGTGACTGTGAGCCCGCAGCCTGTGTGATAGGGGGCGTCCATTCTAGCACATGGGGCTGTAGCGGAGCAGGTGGATGTGACTGTGATAGGGGCGTCCACTTCTGGTATATGTGGCTGTGGTTGAGCAGGTAGATGTGACTGTGATAGGGGGGTGTCCATTCTAGCACATGGGGCTGTGACTGAGCAGGTGGATGTGACTGTGAGCCCGCAGCCTGTGTGATAGGGGGGTCCATTCTAGTATATGTGGCTGTAGCGGAGCAGGTAGATGTGACTGTGATAGGGGGGTCCACTTCTAGTATATGTGGCTGTAGCTGAGCAGGTGGATGTGACTGTGAGCCCGCAGCCTGTGTGATAGGGGGGTCCACTTCTAGTATATGTGGCTGTAGCTGAGCAGGTGGATGTGACTGTGATAGGGGGGTCCACTTCCAGTATATGTGGCTGTGGCTGAGCAGGTGGATGTGACTGTGATAGGGGCGTCCATTCTAGTATATGTGGCTGTAGCTGAGCAGGTAGATGTGACTGTGAGCCCATGTCCTGTGTGATTGGGGGGTCCACTTCCAGCATGTGGGGTTCTACCTCTTCATACCTTCTTTTCTCTCTACAGATGAAGTCACGGCTTCCAAAGTCCAGCTATCATTCATTATTTCCAACGCAGGAAACCAGAACCTGTTCGTCTTTCAGTCCAACCTTTGGCTTTACCTCAAGCTTCCCGAAGTCTTGGAAAAGATCGGAAGTCGCAAAATCCGGATAAAACTACATCTTCAAGATCCTGCACACCCGGCCAAGCTGAGCGTGGTGGAGAATAGAGTGGACATCCGGAGGAGTGGTTGGCACACGTTCCCCCTGACTGAGACCATCCAAGCTCTTTTTGAGAAGGGCGACCGTAGGCTCAACTTAGAAGTGCAGTGCGACGGCTGCGAGGAGTGGTCCGTCCTCCCAGTGTACGTGGATCCAGGAGAAGAATCCCTCCGCCCGTTTCTGGTGGTTCACGCTAGACTTGCCGACAACAAGCATCGGATACGTAAACGGGGTCTAGAGTGTGACGGACGTACAAACCTGTGTTGCAGGCAGCAGTTTTATATTGACTTTCGGCTCATTGGGTGGAATGACTGGATCATAGCCCCATCGGGGTACTACGGGAACTACTGTGAGGGCAGCTGCCCAGCCTACCTGGCAGGGGTCCCCGGCTCTGCCTCCTCCTTCCACACGGCTGTGGTGAACCAGTACCGCATGCGGGGTCTGAACCCCGGCACGGTGAACTCCTGCTGCATTCCCACCAAGCTGAGCACCATGTCCATGCTGTACTTCGATGACGAGTACAATATCGTCAAGAGGGACGTGCCCAACATGATCGTGGAGGAATGCGGGTGCGCGTGATTGGAGTCAATGGACAGTGACCGATTTCGCCGTCAGCAGTGGGATATTGTGTCGCGGTGACGCTAGGGGGAGAGATAACTTAAGACAAGTGCCGGTCTGGGGGCTCCCTGGCGGTTATAGAACAGGGCTTATGAGATTGTCAGCTCCTACGTCCAACATCCGTAAACACTGCGACACCGGAGGAGGGAGCCAAGAGGTTTCCATCAAAGCTTCTCAGTCAACGGATGACAAAGAGCACATTCCAGGACATCTTTCTTAGGTGACCAACCAAGGAAACAAAGCCTCCAGGGCTCGGGGAGGTTCCCGCTTCTTGTGAGCGGCGTTTTTCCATAACCCTCTTCCAGCACTTGCAGCGAGGAATGTATAGTTATGTTGTTGCTGAATGACGGGCAGCCCCCATGTTGGTACCCCCCCCCCCCACCCCACCCAACAAACTTTTTTTTATGCATCGGACTGTGGATTATCCGCAGAATAACGACAACCTGCGCAAGGTCTGGAAACCAGCGCCGGAGCCGCGCAGGAGCCAGCGCTCTGCTTTTCTACTGTATGGACGTATGTGACTGTTGTGCACAAGGTGGCGTGTACAGGAGACAATGGAAGTGAATGGATATACAGATATATATAGCTATAAATATATATATATTTATATATTATTTTTGTAACCCCTTTGATAACACAATGGCCTGCTAAAATCATACCTTGCACTGAGGGGGTAAAATAACAGGGAGAATGCAGATGAAGGTACGGATGGATATGACGATCCCCTTGTGTTGGGGAAGGGGGTCCAGAAAAAAAAAATTAAAAACACACAGCACTTGCAAACCACTAGGTACCCATTTCAACCGCAGCACTTGCTCTTCTCACTACCTGTCAGAATGGTACTGGACTGGTGCACTTAACTCTACTTACAGGAGACAAAACCTGCAGCGACTTCATTCTCACCTGTGCGTGCAAACACTGCACCTGCAAAATACAGCCGGCTTCGTAAGACGAAACCGAGGGGCGGTCAGCGGTTCTGCGTATACTCAATAAACAATCCCTATTAAGTTCTGTGGTCTTACATAGGACTGCAGGAAAGTCAGCTGCAGACTAGGAGCACAAACAAGGTAACCCCAAAGAGACAGCTAAATGATTGCCTGCTACATATGTGAGTGTATATATATATAAATATGTATGTGTGTGTATATATATGCACACATATTCACATACACATGTTTAAATACAAACATATTTACATACACATGTATGTAAATATATACACACATACATATGTAAGTATAATATATCTATAGGTGTAACTATAGCCATAGCAGACATAGCGACTGTTGTAGGGCCAAGAGGTTGAGGAGCCCCACTGGGGTGCAAGAACATTGCTCCTGTTTGTAGGGAACAAGTAGTCGGTGTCTTCCTGCTCTCCTGTTCTACTACGTGGGCTCTCTGATATATGGCGGGATAATTTATACCTTTCATTATTGCTACCTATGCCACTGTTTTAGTTTATGGCCATTACAGGGCGGGGCCCACCTCATTTTGCTATGGGGCCCTATGAATTCTAGTTACACACACACATATATATATATACACATACAGACATGCATATATTCAAAGATACACATATACATAGATATATTTGTGTGTGTGTGTATATAAAACACCAGTCCAGGTCCCTAAATAAAACGATCCCAGAATAACTATGCTATATATATATGTGTGTGTGTATGTGTGTATATATATGCGTATATGTGTATGGAGATATATGTATAAATCTATCTATCTATCTATCTATCTATCTACCTCCTATCTATCTATCTCTCATATCTATCTATCTATCTATCTTATATCTATCTATCTGTCTATCTATCTATCTATCTATCTCTCTATCATCTATCTATCTATCTATCTATCTATCTAATCTCTTTCATCTATCTATCTATCTACCCCCTATCTATTATTTCTATCTTCTCATATCTTTTCTATCTATCTATCTATCTATCTATCTATCCATCTATCTATCTTCTATCTATCTATCTATCTATCCATCTCTAACCTATCTATCTATCTATCTCATATCTATTATTCTATCTAACTATCTATCTCCCTAATTTTATCTATTATTTTATCTATCTACTCCTATCTATCTATCTAATCTATCTATCTATCTTATCTAACTATCTATCTATCTATCTATCTATCTATCTATCTATCTATCTATCTATCTATCTATCTATCTATCTATCTATCCACACACGCATAGATACACAGTCTGGTTGATCTGGGATGGTGCTATCTTGGGGCCGGGCCTGGTGTGTTACGTATCAGACAGAGGACCATGTAATATCAGGCTAAGGTCTGGGATGTGATATTGGGGATACCATCTCACTTTGGGAGGAGCCGGTACACGACCCAGCCGCGAGCTATGCATTTCAATGACATCCCGCCGGGACTGGAGACAGAAGTTATTATTTTTATTTTCTAATATATATTTTTTTATACTTGAAATAAAATTCGTTCGCTTTTTTTTTCTTCTTTTTTTTTTTTTCGTAAGCGAAGGATTGTTCAACGTTTTGCACTGAATTGATGCACGATCGAAGCCACGACTGCCATTTGTAAGAGAAAAGAAAACGGATATTTTTTATAGCAACAGAATAAGGACCTTTTCGTTTGTATCATTCGTCATTTTGGAACCAAAGAGGCCAACGTGACTGAAGCTGTGAGGCTCGCGAGTTCTGTAAATACCCGGCCGCCTCTGCCATGGGCCTGCGTCCCGTCACGGGAAACCAATGCATTTACCTTGTGTCATTCCAATGGGTTTTTTTTGTTGTTGCTTTTTCTATACGAGGCGCAGACGGAACGTAGAAAGTGACGATTGTAGAAGGCGCGGCCCCTAATTCCATGTTTGTTTATTTAATAAGACGTCCACTTTAGGTTCTGTTACATAATAATAATTTAAAACCAAACCTTGTTCCCGTAGATTTGCCGCCACCGGCGTCTCCTTTGTTGTGTACAGATTAAATAAAGAAACTGTTTTAAACAAAAGTATCTGTTGTCGTGGATTCCGGATACAATGTAGCGCAGGGGAGCGGCTGGATCTTGGCCGCAGGTAATTCGGCCATTGCGTCCATACATATAAGTGTTTCTGAGCTTTACAGGGTTGAGAGGGAATCTGGCGCCATTTTTTTTTTATGCCAATTAAAACCAGACACTGATGCATCTTCTTTTCTTCTTTGCTGTTATTATATTATATATTATATGTTATATATTTTTATTTTTGTTGTCTGTATATGATTATGGGGGCGGCCATCTTGCCTGAGCTTCTTTTAACAACATTTAGAGAGATCCTTTACAGCTGCTTCATGGGTATAGGAGTCTATGAACAGGAGCAGACCCATTGACTTCTATAGGAGAGTGTTGTGGGCATGCTCTGTGACCTGGGAAGAAGTCAGTGTACAGGGAGGGGGAGCTGTGACCTCCTATTGTGAACGGTGGATTCTGTGTTATCTATATATAGTGTAATCCTGCCTGGTGATGATGATGAGACTGCAGGGAAGTGATCTCTACAGAACAGGAGGTGTGAGTCTATAGTGAATGGTGGATCCTGTGTTATCTATATATAGGTGTTACCTGTCAATGTAATCCTGCCTGTGATGAGGAGACTGAGGGGAAGTGATCTCTACAGAGCAGGAAGTGTCAGTCTATAGTGAATGGTGGATCCTGTGTCATCTATATATAGGTGTTATCTGTCAGTGTAATCTTGCCTGTGATGAGGAGACTGCAGAGAAGTGACCTCTACAGAACAGGAGGTGTCAGTCTATAGTGAATGGTGGATCCTGTGTTATCTATATATAGGTGTTACCTGTCAGTGTAATCCTGCCTGAGATGTGGAGACTGCGGGGAAGTGATCTCTACAGAACAGGAAGGTGTCAGTCTATAGTGAATGGTGGATACTGTTTTTTATATATATAGGTTTTTACCTGCCGTGTAATCTGCCTGTGATGAGGAGACTGCGTGAAGTGATCTCTACAGAAACAGGAGGTGTCAGAAAGGTGGATCCTGTGTTATCTATATATAGGTGTTACTGTCAATGTAATCCCGCCCGTGATGAGGAGACTGCCCGGGAAGTGATCTCTACAAGAACAGGAGGTGTCAGTCTATAGTGAATGGTGGATCCTGTGTTATTTATATTAGGTGTTACCTGTCAGTGTAACGCCTGAATGAGGAGACTCGGGAAAGTGTCTTAAGAACAGGGGGTGTAGTCTATATAAGGGTGGACCCTGTGTTATTATATTGTTGTACCGTCAGTGTAATCCTCCCTGTATGAGGAAAAATCCGGGAAGTATCTTACAAAAAGGAGGGTCAGTCTATAGTGAAGTGGATCCTGGTTTTTTATTAGGTGTTACCTGTCTAAAATCCTCCCTGTGATGAGAGACGGGAGAATGATCTTACAGAAAGGAGGAGTCATATGAAGGGTGGATCCTGTGTTTTAAAAAGTTATGGGTTTTACCTTCAGTGTAACCCGGCCCTGTGTGAGAGAAGGGGGGGAAAGTGATCTCTACAGAACAAAAGGGTGTCAGTCTAATTGAATGTGGGATCCTTTTTATCTATTATATTTGTTACCTGCATGTAATCCTCCCGGTATGGGGGGGAAAAATGCAGAGAGTGATCTCTACGAACGGAGGGGTCGTCTAATGAATGTGGACCCTGTGTTTTATATTAGGTGTTACTTTTTGTGTAATCCTGCCTGTGATGAGGAGACTGTGGAGAAGTGATCTTCAACTGCAGAAATTGAAGAATGAGGCCGGGTTCCCCTCGGATCCAGCGCTGCGTCGCCCTCACTCTCCGCCGATCTTCTATTCTCTTTCGGTTCTATCTGTAGGGGACGTCACTGCTGCAGCCGCTGATTGGCTGCAGGATTTAAATGTGCCAAGGCCGATATCGTTTTTGGGGAAGAAAAGCCTACCAAGGGGCATGCGAGGGTCCCAGACAAACAGCGGCTGCGGCAGGGGTTTTAAAGAGCAAAAGCGGAGGACGGCACGGGGGAACGGGAAAACCGAGGGGGAGAGGGAGAAAAGGGGCCGTTCCACAGAAATTTTTGCACGACTGGTTTTTGCCCCTTTTTTGCGCCCATTTCAAAAACGGCCAAGGGGCAGGGTATGCAGGAACGCCCCCCCCTTCCTTAATTTGTTCATGTTCTTTTCCGGGAAAAAGGGGGTTTCGGAAGGATGAACATGTTGAATGTTTCTCGGACCGCCGGCATTCTGAAAAAAAAGTCCGGGGGAAAAAACCTGGGGGGGAACGGGGGGAAACCTCTGAAAGGGGGATTTTCCATAGAGGTCCTTTTAAAAAGTTAAACCGGGTTTTTTCCAAAACCAAAAACGGTCTTTTAAAAACCGGGGGGAAGACCCCGTGAAAAGGGGGACAACCCAAAAGGGAGCTGGGAGAAAATAATAACCCAAAAAAACCCCTTTAACTGAAACCCCCTTTTTTGGGAGGATTAGACTGGGTTTAAAACCGAAAGAAATTTGGGGTGGGATTTTGTAACCCACAACCGGGAATTTTTAATCCAAAATCCCAAAAGGAGGGGGCAAGTCCCCCGTAAACCCCTTTCCCCTTTGTGGGCCCTTTTCCCCCGGTTTGGTTTAAAAAAAAATTCCAAATTTGTGAAATACTGACCAAAATGCTGCAGTGTGAAGGGTGAGAAAAACGGTCCCACCCCGAGAAGACCCCCCTTTGGGCCCGACCCCCCAAAATTTTGTCAGGCCCCAAGGGCTGTTGCACCGGGGCCGGGTTTTCAGTTTGGCATGTCTTTTCCCTACTCAAAGGATTTTGGTCCACAAAATATTCACCTATAAAATTTTGATCACTGTAGGTACCCAAACCAAATCGCTGGACTCCTCATCCTTCCCTCACCGCCGCCCCCAGAGGTCCCCATTTTGTGCACTGCTCTCCCATTAAAACCTATAGAAGCGGGAAAGACTATAGGGACATGGCCCAAAACTTGGGGCCCCACCCCACCCTCGGGGAAAAAACCTAAAAACCCCCCATGATGCATTTATTAATCTTTTAACATTTGGGCAATGGGAGTTTTTAGTTTCTAAACAGCTGGAGGGCCGCATTTTTGGCCCAACCCCCTCCCTATGGGGCAGCCCCCCCCACTCCCATAGGCTTTGAGTGGAGCAGCAGAGCACATGTCGTCCTTGTGGTGCAAGTACAGCGAGGAAGGAGGGGGAGTTAACGATCAGTGGGGGTCCCAGCAGCAGGGAACCCCCCCCTAAAACCCCCCGCAGTTTCCCGGGAGAGGGCGAAAAAAATTTTCTTTTGTGGCACCCCCATTTTTTCTGTATAAACCACAGGGGTTGATCTAACGCAAATCAATGCAGGTTACGGTGCAGATTTGTTTTCAGATTTTACGCTGCAAAGGTTTTTTTTGAAATTTTTGTTAAATGAAAATAAAAATAAAGCAATTTGCAGCTTCAGACTTTGCTTTGGGGCCACAATGGTGCAAGCTGAAAAAAAGGAAGGAAGTCAAATGCTGCACAAACAAACCTTTTATTGGATCCGCAGGAGATCTTTCCAAACCCTATGAGGGACCCCCAAGGGGAAACATTGTGGGCACTCCTGGGATGGTGCATGAAAGGAACTGGTAATTTGGCTGGGGGCCCGGGTTTCTTCCAAACTGTATGGGGGGCCCAAAAATTCCCCAAAGGAGGGCCCATAACAACCAGATTACTTCTTTAAAGGGGTGCTCCAACCATAGATTTTGATGGTGTATTTCGATAGAATATGTCGTCAATGTGTGATAAGTGCCTCCACCTCTGGGCCCAGGGAACCCGAAGGTGTCAGCTCAGAATGGAGAGTGCACAACTCTCGCCCACCTGTGCTGGAAACTCCCACAGAACAGAATGAAGAGTTGTGCGCAAGTCGGACTGGCTCTCCGTTCGGAGCCAACAGTTTTTGGGCCCTGTTGTTTGCGTCTCAGAGGTGGAACCTACACCTGTCACACATTCATGACATATCCTATTGATATATACCATCACAGTCTATGGTGGGAACACCCCTTTAAGGCTCAATGTATAGGGGGGATGGATCTGACTGGTTGCTATGGGTAACACCTCCACTTTTTCTTTGCACCAGTTTTGATGAATCCCCCCTCCACCCTCCATTATGTTTTAGCTCATTCAGACAGTGGAAACATGAAAAGGACCTTGGAGGGACGTAGCAAATCGTTCACCAAAAACAGATACATTGTGTCCGATGTTGTCGATCCGGCAGTGCGTCCCATGGATATTAAAGGGGACGTCATGTAAAAATGGAAATCTGCAGTCACATAGTATTTGGATGTATCCCACCAGCGACATTTAAAGCAACGCTGCCGTCAGAAGTCAATATCCATAGAAAACGAGTTTTCCGTTCATTTTTCCCGCCTGCACTCTCCTTGCCCTCTCCGTTACACTAGTTTCTATATAGTAGCAGCTTAAGATTCTTGCAAGGCCTCCACTTTCCCACGCAAGCGAATGTGACCAACTCCCCCCTCTCCGGCTGTTTATTTTTCCTGTCATGTGACAACTAAGCTCCGCCCAAGGGAGGAAAACATTTTTCTTTTTAAAAATACCCATATAGCAGGTTACAGCTACATTGAGTCATCTCCTCCAGGAGGTTCACGGTGCAAAAGTTTTAATTCCTGTCCCATCACATCTCCAATGATTGGTAAGGGCCCAACCTCTGGGACCCTCACTGATTCTGAAAGATAAGGGTCCTATTCACTGCTGTTTTACTGCATAGCGGGGCCCGGCCGCCCTTTGCGCATGAAACTGCAGGGGGCCCCACTCTGTCAATTAGCACCGAGACCCCTTCATTCTCAGAATTAGAGGCTCCCCAATGGACATAGAGTGATGGCATAACCTGGCCAGGACTGCGACAAGGTATTCTGGAGCCCTGGGCAAATAAGGCATATAGCGCCCCCCCCTTTGGAAAATTCAGCCCATTCCATGACTCCATGCGCTCCTTTTTCTTTTTGGGATGAAGTGGTGTCATAGGTGGTTGCCTATCTTTGCAAATAACAACAAAAAATAGAAAAACGCTCACCGGGGATCTCGGGCGCACGGGATCCGCTTTGCCATCTTTCCCACCCACGCCCCGGCCCTGAACCTGGCGATGTGAAAACACTTTGGGTATGTTCACAAGGCGTAATTGCGGGGCGTACAGTAGGCCCCGCAATACCGCCGGGTGTTCGAGAGTCGCGCTGATCGGCGCTCACCCCCCCACTGGGGGGGCCAGAGCCCCCCGCCCCATGACATGCCGTGCAAAAAACGTTCAATTGTACAGCGGGGGGAAGAGGGGGTAATCAAAGTTCTCATAGAGAAATATGGATTACCGTAATTAATGGGCGCATTTAGATCAATAAGCGCGTACGCCCAAAAACGTGGAAAAAATGCCCCCGAAAATAAGCCAGGGTGAACAAAACCCTTATAGTCCCCCAAAAGGGCCACATTAAAATTTGGGGGTTGCCCCCCCAAAGGGGCCATTTAAAAGGGTGGGGCGGATATGGGGCCCAGAAAGTTTGCTGAACAGACCCGCTTTTGGGGAATATTTTGCCCCGGGCCCCCAAAACCAAGATGGGTTTAATACCAAACTTTGGGGCTTTGAAACAGAGGCGTAACTTTGAAACCCCCGGGGGCCCTAAAGAAAAAAAATGAAAAAGGGCCCCCAGTTACCTTGGGGCCACTTAAAAAGTTTGGTATCTTCTTATTGGCAGGGGCTTTTTGGGCCCCCTGGCTGCAGGCCCGGTGCGACTGCTATCCTGCCCCCCCCTATAGCTATGCCCCTGTTTTGGGAAAGTGAAAATACTCCCCTTTTAAAATTCCAAAACCCTTTTTCCAACCCGAGCTTGGTGCGTCTAAGCTCTTAAGGGCCACACACCCCAAAAAAAATTTCGACGGGCCCGGGCCAAATTTGGGCCCCGCGGGCCTCGGGGTTTGCCCCCTTGTGTCTGGGTTTCCCTTTGGGGTTTGTTTTAAGGAACAGCGCAGGAAGCTGAACTCTATGTTCCGTTAAGGGGGGGCGGGGCCCCCCACGTTTTTTGGTCGTGGGTTTCTATCGGGGCGCCATTCACCCCCCATGGTAAACGGGAAAACCCCCAACGCAGATTTTTACCCGGGCCCTCAGCCTTAATTGTAAAAGGGAACCACAAAACACAAAGATTTTGCAATCGGATACAATTTCCATTTCCATTGTTTTTGGGGGGAGAATTTGGGTGCAAGAAGTTTCGGGTTTTTCCCGGGGAAATTGAAAACTTTTTCTGTACAAACGACACATTACAGCGCAGGTGCAGCGCATGGCGTACGGGTCCCGTGCGTTGAAACCGTTTCCCAGCATTTATTAGGAAAGTGAAAGCCGGCGCCACAATTGTGCCTGAGGGCACAAGGTGAATTTTACCGTGTTAGGGAAATTTGAAAAAAGGGAGGCCCCCAAGTGGTATTTTTTTTCCCCCCAAGGACGTCAAAAGCGGGGGGTTCCCCCCTTTGGGCATTCCTGGTCATATACACCTTGTACACATCACTTACACTGCACGACCTGCGGCGGCATGCGGGGCAAAAGCATTTTGTTCGACAAGATTTTCCCGGTCAAACGTGATACACAACTTTTACTGACGGGGGGGAAAGGGAAAGAAACATGACCGGGGCGCCGCTGTCAGTCTGTCCGTGCAGGGGAAACTCACCTGGTGGGGCAATAGACAGGACGATAGTTACAGGCGGTGCTGGGGTCAGCGACCTTGGGAAAATACGGGGTCCCTCCATCACCCAGATGGTCACAATGTCTCCATGGTCGTCCGAATGCTCCCAAATAGACAGATGACAGCTCTATACAAAAGACTGGTTGCTAGGCAGCGTCTCCCTAGCAACCAGACTATCACAATGGGAAACAACCGAATAGCTCAGAGTTGGACAAAAGACTGGTTGCTAGGCAGTCTCTTCATAGCAACCAGACTGTGACGATATGAAACAGCTGATCAGCTCAGCACTGGCAAAAAAGACTGGTTGTTAGGGAAGATATCCCTAGCAACCAGATAGTGGTGATCAACTCAGCGCTGGATAATAGACTGGTTACTAGACAGAGTCTCCCTAGCAACCAAACTGTCATGACAGGAGACAGATTAAATTACATAATCATTTTATAGATTGGAAAGGATACCCAAATTTTGCAAACCGCCGGCCCCCCTTCCCCCCTCGTCAGTCACATGTGAGCCATAAATGATATGTCATCGGCAAGAGAGGACACCGCAGCAATGCTGGAATTTTGGGGGGTGGATTTTGGAAGGTAAATATTTGGGGGGTTTGGGGAAGGGCCCATTGGGAAAAACCCTTTTTAAAAAGCGCCGAATGAAAAATGGGCTGTGAAATCAAGAAGTTAAAGGGAACTCCCAAAACTAATGCCAAAATTCTAACCATGTCTGAATAGGTGTCGTGGGTCCCCCCCAGTTTGGGGTTTTTATTCCCGGGGGCCCCCCGTTTGGGGTTTTTATTCTGGGGCCACCAGTGGGGGATGATTTTTTGGGGCCACCCCGTGGAGGGTGATTCTTGGGGGCCACCATGGGGGATGATTCTTGGGGGCCCCCCACCAGTGGAGTTGATTCTGTGGGCCACAGTGGAGTTGATTCTTGAAGCCACCAGTGGAGTTGATTCCTTGGGGCTCACACCAGTGGAGGTGATTCTGGGCGACACAGTGGAGTTGAATTCTTGGGCCACTAGTGGAAGATGATTGGCTGGGGCCACCAGTGAGTTGAGTTCTTTGAGTCACCAGTGGATTGAATCTTGGGGCCCACCAGTGGAGATGAATTCTTTGGGCCACCACAGTGGAGCTGATTCTTGGGGCCCACCAGAAGGGAGATATTCATGGGGTCTCCCACCCAGTGGAGATGATTCTTGGGTGGCCACCAGTGGAGATGGAATCTTGGGCTCACCAGTGGAAGTTGTATTCTTGGGGCCCACCAGTGGATGTTTACTCTTGGGGGCACAGTAAAGATGATTCTTGGGCCACCAGGAGGATTGATTCTTGTGGCCAGCAGTGGAGTTGTGATTCTTGGTGCCACCAGTGGAACGTTGATTCTTCGGGGCTACCCAGTGAGTTGATTCTTGGGGCTACCAGTGGAGTTGATTCTTGGAGCGGCACCATGAATGACTCTTGGGCCCACCAGTGGAGTTCAAACTTGGGGCCACCAGTAAATTCATTCTTGGGGACCAGCAGTGGATATGATTCTTGGGGCTCATGAGTGGAGATGATTCTTGGGGCCCCCAGTGGAGATGATGGGTGGGGCCGCCAGTGGAGATGACTCTTGCGGTCCACCAGTGGAGCTGATTCTTAGGGCCACTAGTGGAGTTCATTCTTGGGGCCCACCAATGGAGTTGAAGTTTTGGGGCCAAACCACTCAGTAGAGATGGATTCATGAGGCCACCATGGAGATGATTCTTGGGCTCAGCAGTGAATTTATTCGTGGGGCCTACCATGAGTTTATTCTTGGGGCACCAGTAAGAGATGATTCATTTGGGCCACCAGGTTGGAGTTGATTCATTGGGGCCACCGCGTGATTTGATTCTTGGGGCCAACCAGTGAGATTATTCTTTGGGGCCACCAGTATGGAGATGATTCGTTGGCGCTACCAGTGGAGATGAATTCTTCGAGCCCCACCAGGAGATGATTCTTGGGCCCACCATTGGGAGTTTAAACTTGGGGCCACCAGTAAATTCATTCTTGGGGACCAGCAGTGGATATGATTCTTGGGGCTCATGAGTGGAGATGATTCTTGGGGCCACCAGTGGAGATGACTCTTGCGGTCCACCAGTGGAGTTGATTCTTAGGGCCACTAGTGGAGTTCATTCTGGGGCCCACCAATGGAGTTGATTTTTGGGGCCACCAGTAGAGATGATTCATGAGGCCACTAGTGGAGTTGATTCTTGGGGCCCACCAGTGGAGCTGATTACTGGGTTCCACCAGTGGAAGTGATTCTGGGGTCCAGCAGTGGAGTATGATTCTTGGAGCCACCATGGGAGTAGAATTCTTGGTCCCACCAGTGGAGTTTGATTCCTGGGGCCACCAGTGAGATGATCTTGGGGGCCCACCAGTGGAGGTGAATTCTTGGGGCCCATCATTGGATGTTTTGATTCTTGGAGCCACCAGTGGAGTTGGATTCTTGGGCTGCCACCAGTGGAGTTGATTCTTTGGCCCACCAAGGAGATAATTCTTTCTGGGGGTCACACCAGGGAGTTGATTACTTGGGGCCACTATAGGAAGATTATTCCTTGGGCCACCAGTGGAGATGATCCTTGAGGCCACCAGTGGGGAGATGATTTCTTGGTCCACCATGGAGATTGATATCGTGGGCTCACTCAGTTGAAGTTATTTCTGGAGGCCCACCCGGTGGAGTTTAGTCTTGGGGGCACCAGTAGAGATGATTCTTGGGGCACCAGTTAGAGATGATTCAGTGGTGGCCAACCATTGGAGTTAGATTCTTGGGGCCACCAGGGAGTTGGATTCTTGCCAGCCAGTGGAGTTGATTCTTGGGACCAAGTACCATGGGATTTATTCTTGGGCCACCAGTGGAGTTGATTCTTGGAGCCCACCAGTGGAGATGATTCTTGGGCCCACCAGTGGAGTTCAAACTTTGGGCCACCAGTAAATTCATTCTTGGGGACCAGCAGTGGATATGATTCTTGGGGCTCATGAGTGGAGATGATTCTTAGGGCCACCAGTGGAAGATGACTCTTGCGGTCTACCAGTGGAGTTGATTCTTGGGGCCCACCAGTGGAGTTCTATTCTTGGGCCCACCAATGGAGTTGATTTTTTTGGGCATCACCAGAAGGAGATGATTCAATGAGCCACCAGATGGAGTTGATTCTTGGGGCCCACCAGTGGGATTGATTCTTGGGGCCACCAGTGAGATGATTCTTGGGGTCCACCAGTGAGAATGATTCTTGGGGACCACCAGTGGAGTTCATTCTTGGGAACTTCCAGTGGAGTTGATTCCTAGGGCCCCAAATCTACTGTGCATCACTGAACATACTTTATATGCCTCTCTGTCTCTGCCTTTCCCCTGAAAAGAGGTCTAGGTCTACCATATCCCAGAGTTTCCATTGCCCCCCTGCAATAGGCCAGAGAGGTTTGTTCTCAGGGTACTGGGGAAAACCTAAAATAGGGATTCAGATGATGATTGGTTGCTATGATCTCTGGTTGCTATGAGCTCTGATTGATTATTATGGGCAACAAGGACAGTCCAGCTGTTAGTTTTCATATATGAGGTCTGAGTCTAAGTTAGACTGTCCCAGTCGCCTATAGCAACCAGTCAGAGCTCATAGCAACCAATCAGATCACAGCTTTAATTTTTCAGAGCTGTATAGGAACTGGTTGCTATGGACAACACAGACAGTCTTACTATTAGACAACTTTAATAAATGGGGCCCAATCTCCTGTCAAGCAATGACTGTATATTGTACGTATCTAAGTCTGTCATTGGATTTCTCACCTGTGACTGGAGGCCATTGCTCGGTGGAGGACTCTGCAGCGCTGCACTTTGGTTCACAGTAATGACCACCGGTTGGTTTATAGTCACCTCAGGCTGCACCTTCTCTTCTCCTATCACCACCTCAGGCTGCACCTTCTCTTCTCCTATCACCACCTCAGGCTGCATCTTCTTATCCAGCTTGAACATCCTGTGGAAAATGCTGATTTCCTTGGTTATTTGTGGAGCCATTTCTTCCTCTCCGGGGTATTTTTGTATATACAAGGAGGCCTCTGCTGACAGCTCCGACGCTGCCGGAATTTGAACACCATCCACATTCTCTCCCGCCACCTTACGATTGCTGCACGTAGGAGCAATATGACGTCCATCATTTGGAGAGTTGCACCACCCGACGGCGAGCCTCTTGTAAAGGTATAACTCTGTTTCACAGAGCCGCCATTTACTTGACCGTTGGGGTCCGGAAAAACTCGTCGCGCCCAGAGGAGGGCGTGAAGAATGGTCAGTCTGAATTTAGACTTGGCAGCTGGAGGAGGTGGGGGGCTGACCGATCCATTGGAGATAGGACTTAAGACTATGGTCTTCTGGGAAGATGAGATGATGTTTTCCTGCTGAACCACTTGTTTGGAGCTCACTGTAAAAGATAAAAGTAACAGTGAAATGTGATAATCCGTGTGATACACACTGAAGGCTATCCTAAAAGAAATCATACAGTGGACTATCCTAAAAGAAATCACACCGAGGACTATCCTATGAGAAATGACTGCAAGGACTATCCTAGGAGAAATCACACTGAGGACTATCCTAGGAGAAATCACACCAAGTACTATCCTAGGAGAAGTCACACTGAGGACTATCCTAGTAGAAATGACTGTGAGGACTATCCTAGGAGAAATCACACTGGGGACTATCCTATGAGAAGTCACACCATGAACTATCCTAGGAGAAATGACTGAAGACTATCCTAGACAATATCAGACTGATTACTATCCTAGAAGAAATCACACAAGGACTATCCAAGGAAAAATACCACTGAGGACTATCCTAGGAGAAATTGTGCAAGGACTATTTTAGGAGAAATCACATCGAAGATTATCCTAGTAGAATTCTCACACAGAGTATTATCCTAGGATACATCACACCAAGGACTATCCTGGGAGACATTATATAAGGACTATTCTAGGAGAAATCACATGTGAACTATCTTAGATGAAATCAGACCGAGGTCTATCCTAATACAAGTTACTTCAAAGACTACCCTAGGAGAAACGACACTGAGGACTATCCTAAGATAAATCACACCAGGAACTATCTTAGGAGATATCACATGGACTATCCTAGGAGAAATCACAAGGACTATCCTAAGAGAAGTCACACTTGGAACTATCCTTAGAGAAATCACACTGGGGACTATTCTAGAAGAAATCACATGGACTGATCTAGGAGAAATCACACCAAGTACTATCCTAGGAGAAGTCACACCGAGCACTATCAAGTATGAATATCACACCGAGGACTAGACTCAGGAAAAACACACTGAAGGACTATCCTAGGAGAAATCACACTGAGGACTATACCAGGAGAAATCACACCGAGGACTATCCTAGGAGAAATCACACTGAGGACTATCCCAGGAGAAATCACACCGAGGACTATCCTAGGAGAAATCACACCAAGGACTATCCTAGGAGAAATCACACTGGGACTATCCAGGAGAAAATCACATCAAAGGACAATCCTAGGAGAAATCACGACCGAGGACACTCCTAGTGAGAAAAATCACACCGAGGACATCCCTACGGAGAAATCAAACAGAGGAACTATCCTAGGATAAATCACCACCTGAGGACTATCCGAGAGAAATCATCAAACCGTGGACTATCCTAGGAGAATTCACACCGAGGACTATCCTGGAGAAAATCACACCGCGGAGCTGTCCTCGGAGAAATCACAACCGTGGACTATCCCTAGATGAAATGCCACCAAGACTATCCTAAGGAGAAATCACACTGGAAGGACATCCTAGGAGAAATCACATGAACCGAGGACTATCCTAGGACAAATCACACTGTGAGGAACTAACCCAGAGATAATCACACCGAGACAATCCTAGGAAAATCTCACAACTGAGAGACTATCCCAGGAGAAATCACACCGAGGACTATCCTAGGAGAAATCACACTCGGGACTATCCTAGGGAAAATCAACACTCAGAAGACTAACCTAGAGAAATCGACAACTCAGTGTCGTATCCTAGTAAGAAGTCACACTTCAGGACTATCCCTATGAGGAAATACACTGAAGGACTATCCTATTGAGAAACTCACACTCCAGGACTATCCTATTAGAAATCACACCTGAGGACTAATCCAATTGAGAAATGACTGGTGATGGACTATCCTAGGAGAAATCACACTGAGGACTATCCTAGTAGAAATGACTGTGAGGACTATCCTAAGAGAAATTACTGCAAGAACTATCCTATGAGAAGTCACAAAAAGAACTATCCTAGGAGAAATCACACTGAGGACTATCCTAGGAGAAATCACACTGAGGACTATCCCAGGAGAAATCACACCGAGGACTATCTGAGGAGAAATCACACCGAGGACTATCCCACGAGAAATCACACCGAGGACTATCCGAGGAGAAAATCCACACCGAGGACTAATCCTAGCGAGAAATCAGACCGGGACCACCAGGAGAAATCACACCGAGGACTATCTGAGGAGAAATCACACCGAGGACTATCCTAGGAGAATCACACCGAGGGATCTATCTAGAGAATCACACCGAGGACTATCCTAGGAGAAATCACACTGAGGACTATCCTAGGAGAAATCACACCAAGGACTATCCTAGGAGAAATCACACTGAGGACTATCCCAGGAGAAATCACACCGAGGACTATCCTAGGAGAAATCACACCGAGGACTATCCTAGGAGAAATCACACCGAGGACTATCCTAGGAGAAATCACACGAGGACTATCCCATGGAAAATCACACCGAACTATCCTAGGAAAGTCCCCCCCCCACAAAAAGAACTATCGCTAATGAGAAAATCAACGAGGACTATCCTAGGAGAAATCACACCGAGGACTATCCGAGGAGAAATCACACCGAGGACTATCCTAGGAGAAATCACACCGAGGACTATCCTAGGAGAAATCACACCGAGGACTATCCTAGAAGAAATCACACGAGGACTATCCTAGGAGAAATCACACTGAGGACTATCCCAGGAGAAATCACACCGAGTACTTATCCTAGGAGAATGGCTCAACAAAAGTAATATCCAAGGTATGAAATTCACGAGGACTATCGTAGGAGAAATCGCCACTGAGGACTATCCTAAGGAAGAAATCACAAACCCGAGAACTATCCGAGGACAAATCACCACCGAGTACTATCCTAGGAAAGTCACAAAAAGAACTATCCAAGAGAAATCACGAGGACAATACTAGAACAATCACAGCGAGTACTATCCGAGGAGAAATCCCACCGAGGACTATCCTTGGAGAAATCACGAGGACTATCCTAGGAGAACTCACACCAAGGACTATCCTAGGAGAAATCACACCGAGGACTATCCTAGGACAAATCACACTGAGGACTATCCCAGGAGAAATCACACCGAGGACAATCCTAGAACAGATCACACAACGGACTAACACACGACAAATCACACCGAGGACTATCCTAGGAGAAATCACACTCGGGACTATCCTAGGGAAAATCACACTCAGGACTATCCTAGGAGAAATCACACGCAGGACTATCCTAGGAGAAATCACACTCAGGACTATCCTAGGAGAAATCACACTGAGGACTATCCGAGGAGAATCACGACTGAGGACTATTCCTAGTAAAAAAGACTGTGAGGACGATCCTATGAGAAAATCACACTGATGGACTATCCTAGAGAAATGACTGTGAGGACCTATCCTAAGAGTGAAATTAATGCAAAAATATCACTATGAAGAATTCACAAAAAGAACTAATTTTCCCCCCCTAAAGGGAAGAAATTTCAACACTGAGGACTATCCTAGGATAAATCACACTGAGGGACTACCCAGAGAAATCACACCGAGGACTATCTGAGGAGAAATCACACCGAGGACTATCCCACGAGAAATCACACCGAGACTATCCGAGGAGAAATCACACCGAGGACTATCCTAGGAGAAATCATTACCGAGGAACTATCCGGAGGAGAAATCACACCGAGGACTATCCTAGAAGAAATCACACCGAGGATTATCCTAGGAGAAATCACGAGGACTATCCTAAGAGAAATCACACTCGATGACTTTCCTAGGAGAAATCCCACCCGGAGGACTCTCCTATGAAAATCACAGCCAAGAGGACTATCCTAGTAGAAATAACACTGAGACTATCCAGGAGAAATCACACCGAGGGACTTTATCCTAGGAAGAAGCACACCGAGGGACTCTCCTAGGAGAAATCACACCGAGGAATATCCTAGGAGAAATCACACAGAGGACTATCCCAGGAGAAATCACACCGAGTACTATCCTAGAGAGTACAAAAAGAAACTATCCTAGGAAGAAATCACGAGGACTATACTAGGGAAAAACACACCGAGACTATCCAGGAAAATCACACCGAGGACTATCCTTAGGGAGAAATCACACACATCACCGAGACTATCCAAGAGAAAACACACCGATGACTATCCTAGAAGAAATTCACGACGAGGACTATCCTAGGAGAAATCACACCGAGTTACTATCGAGGAGGAAAATCACAACCGAGGACTATCTAGCAGAATCACACCGAGGACTATCCTAGTATGAAATCACACCGAGGACTATCCTAGGTAGAAATACACCCGAGGACTATTCCTAGAGAGAAATCACACCGAGGACTATCCGAGAAGAAATCACACCGAGGACTATCCTAGGAGAAATCACACTGAGGACTATCCCAGGAGAAATCACACCGAAGACTATCTGAGGAGAAATCACACCGAGGACTATCCTAGGAGAAATCACACCGAGACTAAATCCTAGAGTAGAAATTCACACCAGAGGACCTATCCTAGAGAGAAATCACACCGAGGACTATCCAAGGGATAATCACACCGAGGACTATCCTTGAGAAATCAAAACCCGCAACCGAGACCTATCCTAGTTGGAAATCACACCGAGGACTATCCTAGAAGAAATCACACCGAGGACTATCCTAGGAGAAATCACACTGAGGACTATCCCAGGAGAAATCACACCGATGACTTATCCAGGAGAAAATCACACAACCGACTGAATAACCCCAGAAGAAATCACACCGAGGACTATCCTAGAAGAAGTCACACTGAGGACTATCCTAGGAGAAATCACACCGAGGACTATCCGAGGAGAAATCACACGAGGACTATCCTAGGAGAAATCACACCGAGGACTATCCTAGGAGAAATTACACCGAGGACTATCCTAGGAGAAATCACACCGAGGACTATCCAAGGAGAAATCACGAGGACTATCCTAGGAGAAATCACACCGAGGACTATCCTAGGAGAAATCACAAACCGAGACTACTCCTAGTAGAAATCACAACCCGAAGGCTCTCTTGGAGAAATCACACAGAGGACCATCCCAGGAGAAATCACACCTGAATGACAATCCAAGGAGAAAATCACACCGCTGACTCTCCTAGAAGAAATCACATGTACACCGAGGGAATATCCTAGGGCGAAAAACACACTGAGGAAATAAAAAATAAACTATTCCAGAGAAAGTCACACCGAGTACTATCCTATGGAGAAAGTCACAAAAAAACTATCCTAGGAGAAATCACGAGGACTATCGTAGGAGAAATCCCACTGAGGACTATCCTAGGAGAAATCACACCGAGGACTATCCGAGGAGAAATCACACCGAGTACTATCCTAGGAGAAGTCACAAAAAGAACTATCCTAGGAGAAATCACGAGGACTATACTAGAAAAATCACAACCGAGACTATCCGAGAGAAATCACACCGAGGACTAGCCTAGGAGAAATCACAAGGACTATCCTAGAAGAAATTCACAAACCGAGGAATATCCTAGGAGAAATACACCGAGGACTAACCGAGTGAGAAATCACACCAGAGCACTATCCTTGGAGAAATCACAACCTAGGACTAATCCTAGGAGAAATCGACACCGGGAGCTATCCTCAGTAGAATTCACACCGAGGACTATACCTAGGAGAAATTAACAACTGAGGACTACCCAGGAGGCAATCACACCGAGACCTATCCCAGGTAGAAATCACACTGCGATGACTATCCTAGAGAAATCCACACCGGGACTAGTTCGCTAGAAGAAATCACACCGAGGACTATCCTAGGAGAAATCACACCGAGGACTATCCGAGGAGAAATCACACCGAGGACTATCCTAGGAGAAATCACACCGAGGACTATCCTAGAAGAAATCACACCGAGGACTATCCTAGGAGAAATCACACCGAGGACTATCCTAGGACAAAACACGAGGACTATCCTAGGAGAAATCACACCGAGGACTTTCCTAGGAGAAATCACACCGAGGACTATCCTAGGAGAAATCACACCGAGGACTCTCCTTGGAGAAATCACACAGAGGACTATCCCAGGAGAAATCACACCGAGGACTATCCTAGGAGAAATCCACAAACCGATGACTCTCCTAGATGAAATCACAACCGAGGATATCCTAGGCGAAATCACACTGAGGACTATCCCAGGAGAAATCACACCGAGTACTATCCTAGGAGAAGTCACAAAAAGAACTATCCTAGGAGAAATCACGAGGACTATCGTAGGAGAAATCCCACTGAGGACTATCCTAGGAGAAATCACACCGAGGACTATCCTAGGAGAAATCACACCGAGTACTATCCTAGGAGAAGTCACAAAAAGAACTATCCTAGGAGAAATCACGAGGACCTATAGCTAGGAAAATCACACACCGAGGACTTTCCGAGGAGAAATCACACGCGAGGACTAACCTAGAAGAAATCACAGCCGATGACTATCCTAGTAGTAATCACAACGAGGACTATCCTAGGAGAAATCACACCGAGGACTATCCGAGGAGAAATCACACCGAGGACTATCCTAGGAGAAATCACACCGAGGACTATCCTAGGAGAAATCACACCGAGGACTATCCTAGGAGAAATCACACCGAGGACTATCCTAGGAGAAATCACACTGAGGACTATCCCAGGAGAAATCACACCGAAGACTATCTGAGGAGAAATCACACCGAGGACTATCCTAGGAGAAATCACACCGAGGACTATCCTAGAAGAAATCACACCGAGGACTATCCTAGGAGAAATCAACACCCGAGGACTATCCTAGGTAGAAATCACACACCCGGAGGACTTTCCTTAAAGAAGTCAACACTGAGGACTATCCTAGGAGAAATCACACCGAGGACTATCCGAGGGAAAATCACACACACGAGGACTATCCTAGGAGAAATCACACCGAGGACTATCCTAGGAGAAATTACAACGAGGACTATCCTAGGAGAAATCACAACGAGTACTATCCAAGGAGAAAGCACGAGGTCTATCCCAGGAGAAATCACACCGAGGACTATCCTAGGAGAAATCACACTGAGGACTATCCTAGGAGAAATCACACTGAGGACTATCCCAGGAGAAATCACACCGAGGACTATCCCAGGAGAAATCACACTGAGGACTATCCTAGGAGAAATCACACCGAGGACTATCCTAGGAGAAATCACACCGAGGACTATCCTAGGAGAAATCACACCGAGGACTATCCGAGGAGAAATCACACGAGGACTATCCTAGGAGAAATCACACCGAGGACTATCCTAGGAGAAATCACACCGAGTACTATCCTAGGAGAAATCACACCGAGGACTATCCAAGGAGAAATCACGAGGACATCCTAGTGATAAATCTCAACCGAGGACTATCCTAGGAGAAATCACATAACACCGGGCACTATCCTAGAGAAATCACAGCCCGAGGACTATCTGAGGAGAAAACACACCGAGGAACTATCCTAGAGAAATCAACACGAGGACTCTCCTAGAGAAATCACACCAAGGACTATCCTAGAGAATAAACCACTGAGGAGCATCCCGAGAGAAATCACACCGAGGACTATCCTAGGAGAAATCACACCGATGACTCTCCTAGGAGAAATCACACCGAGGACTATCCTAGGAGAAATCACACTGAGGACTATCCTAGGAGAAATCACACCGAGTACTATCCTAGGAGAAGTCACAAAAAGAACTATCCTAGGAGAAATCACACCGAGGACTATCCTAGGAGAAATCACACCGAGGACTATCCTAGGAGAAATCACACCGAGGACTATCCTAGGAGAAATCACACCGAGGACTATCCTAGGAGAAATCACACCGAGGACTATCCTAGGAGAAATCACGAGGACTATCCTAGGAGAAATCACACGGAGGACTATCCGAGGAGAAATCACACATCGCCGAGGGACTATCCTAGGAGAAAATCACACACCCGGAGGACTATCCCCCCCCCCCCCCCCCCCCCCCTAGGAGAAATCACACCGAGGACTATCCATAGAAACACACACTCGAGTGGCTAACCAAGGAGAAATCACAACCGAGTGACATCCGAGATAAGAAAACACAAACCGAGGACTATCCTGAGTGAAGAAATCACACAGAGGACTATCCCAGGAGAAATCACACCGAAGACTATCTGAGGAGAAATCACACCGAGGACTATCCTAGGAGCAATCACACCGAGGACTATCCTAGGAGAAATCACACCGAGGACTCTCCTAGGAGAAATCACACCAAGGGAACTATATCTAGGAGAAATACACACTGTAGACACGTAAGTCCCAGGAATGAAATCAAAGCCAGGAGGACGAGACTTCTAGCGAGAAATCACACAATGTACTTATCCTAGTGAGAAGTCCACACCGGGAAACTATCATAAGAGAAATCAACCGTGGGATTTCCTAAGGAGAAAATCACGAATGCGAACTATTCTGCAAGAGAAGACTCACACTTGAGCGAGGCTATTTCTAGGAGAGAAATCAAGGAGGATTATCATAGAGAAATCACATCTGGGGAACTATCCATAGGGAGAAGTCCACACTTTCGGAAACCTATCCTTAGAGAAATAACATGGTGGACTCATCTAGGGAGAAAGTCACAACAGAACGGCAACTATCCTAAGAGAAATCAACCGTGTAGGACCTAATCCTAGAGATGAAATCACAAGGACTATCCTAGAAGAAATCTTGAGGACTATCCTAAATCAAACCAATGACAAGGTCAGTTACCCAATACAGTGAAGTCATCACTTCCATGTCAGTACTCCGAGCACAGTCATATCATCAGTCCCAGTTCAGTCCCCCAGTCCAGTGATGTCATCAGTCCCAGGTCAAGCTGATGGCATCATTACACAGTCTAGTCCCAGTCCAGTGACTGTCATCAGCACCAGGTCAGTACCTCCAGTCTAGTGATGTCCATCTGTCCAGCGTCAGCTCCACCGAGCTCGATTCGATGTCATCATTCCCAGGTCAGTCCCCCAGTCCAGTGATGTCATCAGTCCCAGGTCAGTCCCTCAGTCCAGTGATGTCATCAGTCCCAGGTCAGTCCCTCAGTCCAGTGATGTCATCAGTCCCAGGTCAGTCGATCAGTCCAGTGATGTCATCAGTCCCAGGTTAGTCCCTCAGTCCAGTGCACTCACACTATTGACCCTTCTCTTTCAGCATAGACCGTGACTGGTCCTACAACTTATGGATATTTTTGGTTTCCAGGTTTGCGTCTATATTTGGCCACATGATGAATAAGTGAGGAGGAGACGGTGTTTGCCGCTGGCCGCTCGCCATGATGGTGCTGGTTTATCTGCACTGAGTCACTGTATACAGACACCCAGTTACCAAATATAAATGTGTGCACATTACTGTACAGAGATAGTGGCCAGAAGGTGATTAATCCATAAGGTGGATGAAAAACATTAATCAGGGAGGGGACGGGAATGTCTGGAGGCAAAATTCCCATGAAACCGAGCGGATTTTTACAGCTTATATTATATTCTATTAACTGCAGCGGCTTATTAAAAGGGTCTCCACCAAATAGGGCTACATTAATAACCAAAAAACAAACAGTGTACTCACCTCCCCACTCAGCTCTATTCCCTTGCTGATGTTCACAATCGCTTGTGGGAAGCCATATTTGGTCACGTGTCTTTTTCTGACGCCACCATTCGGAAGTGAGCCGTCCAACAGAACAGGCTAAGAGTATTTTCACACGGGACAGTAAGTGTCCTGTGAATTTGTGCCCCAAATTCACCTAGAAATCCATGGTGAAAACCATCGTGTGAACATACCCTAAGGATATGCTTACACAGGATTATGGTGTGGATTGGTTTCAGTGGCGTAGCTAGAGGCGCAGGGGTCTGAAATGCTTGCCAACTCCCCCAGACCACTCAGAGACTTGGCCAGTGTTTAGGGTGTCATGTACGGCGCTCAGAGGGTGTATGTTCAGAGGCTTTGCCAACATCATCTGCAGCGGAGGACCACAACAATACTATACATACATACATATATACATACATACATACATACACAAACACACGTGTCTATTAGCTTCATAAGCCCCACCCATGTTCTATGTCATGTTATAATGTATAATTTCCTAACTACTATGTGGGGGCTATTACTTACATCAGCCATAAGGGTATGTTCACACAGCACGCTGCAATACGCCGGATGTTTTAGAAGTACGTGCTGTCCGGCACGTACTGCTAAAGCATGGGGGTGACTGGCCCCATTCACTTCTATTATCCACGACACATAAATGCCAGGAAGAAGTGACATGTCACTTGTACGCCAGGGAAGATGAGAATTACCATAATCGCGGGGCACATTTCGGGCATATTGCACCGCAATTACATTGTGTGAACATACCCTATGGCTCAGTTCACTTCCGCTTCCGAGGTTGTTCGGAATGTTCTGTTCGGAATGTTCTGTCCGGAATGTTCTGTCCGGAATGTTCTGTCCGGAATGTTCTGTTCGGAATGTTCTGCTCGGAATGTTCTGTTCGGAATGTTCTGTTAGGAATGTTCTGTCCGGAATGTTCTGTACGGAATGTTCTGTTCGGAATGTTCTGCTCGGAATGTTGTGTCCGGAATGTTCTGTTCGAATGTTCTGCTCGGAATGTTCTGTTCGGAATGTTCTGTCCGGAATGTTCTGTCCGGAATGTTCTGTCCGGAATGTTCTGTCCGGAATGTTCTGTTCGGAATGTCCGGAGCAGAGGTGGAAACCGAAGCCTGGGATCGGCTTCACTCGGACACCCACACCACCCTATTAATTGCATTGGGTCCGTCAGGTTTTCACCGTGGTGCCCGTTGTTGAGTCGGAAAAAATATTGCAGATTCCCAACAGAACCTCCCACACATGTGAATCAGGCCTAAAAAACACTTTAATATTGTACACCGCTTCCATGGCACCCATGATTGTCCCCTGTTTCTGCCACATACAGGAGCCCACTAGATTGTACCACAGGCATAGTGTAATAGATGCCTGTCACATACACTATAATACATAGCCATACAGTAATGTGGTGCTATATAATATAAAAGCGATCACTGTCTTCTCCCCTGTTAAGACTAAAAATAAAAAAAAATAAAAAGCAAATAAAAAATGTTTAAATAAAAAAAAAAAAATCCACAAAATCTCTAATTTCCCAATAAATAAAACAATAAAAAAACAAAGTATGTCGTGTCAGTAACAATCCAACCTACAAGATTATTAGGATCCCCGCGGAAGTTTTTCAGTCGTTTTACAGAAAGTTTTCTGATTTGAAACCCATCTGTAAACCGACTGTGATCCTTTTACATTCATTTTTCAGCAGTCCCCACTGCACGGCTTTTCCGCCGGACGTTTTTTTGACACCGCCGGCGTAACGAAAAAACTCAGAACACGTTCATTCTTCCACCTGGTTTTCGGGCAGAACATGAACTTGTGGGTGCAGTGGAGGACAACTTGAATCAGCAGACTGTGGACAAAAGACGCCCCCTACGTGCAAAAAAATACAAAATACCGGTCTTTGTCTTTGCTGTGGGAACGCACCCTTATGTTTAATCTATACTTAGGATTTTAATGAAAATGTAAATTTATCCCACAGACATAAAACCCTCACTCGTCTCCAGCGCCAGAAAAGTAAAAAAAAGTTTAAATTGTTTTAGAATATCAGGATTTTTTTTTAAGTCAAGATCATGATTTGCCTGCAAAAAGAGGCATGGTCTGACAAGGGGGTGTGGTCTGTAAAAAGGGGGCGGCAAACATAGCGACAGACTTGGGCGGCATCAGCTCCATATACCCCTCTGATTACTTGTGATTTTATCTCAGATTTTATGGCAGATTTTGATTTTTTTGGGAAAAGGCAAATTCCACATTTTTGTGCAGATTTCGCTTTCTCCCACTAAAGTCAATGCAGCAAAATCCGCAGCCGATCTGCCCCAGGTGAATGCGTCCTAAGTGCCCCCTGTGCTATGTGAGGGCTATTTCCCATCCTGCACTGTGCCGCTCGGTGACCTGTCTGTATGGAATGAGGGCCGTGGTACGATATCAGTGAAGTCGTCGCGCTCGCTCTTCTGCGCACACGCCCTGTATATACACAGGAATGTTGACATATTGAAGGAATGACAGGACCTCGCCCCTGATAAATTCGGCATGTGCTCAGCAGCTGAGAACAACAACCTGATGCTGGAAATTCAGGTGCGGTTCTGCAGCGGCGGCAGTGGCGGCAGCGGCGGCAGCAGCGGCGCGGTCATGTGATCATACCAGGTACTGCCACCAGGGATGAATCCTGACACATTGGGCGACCTGGGATGTTCTGATACCGCTCTGCGGTCACACGGATAATTTTGTTGTTACTCCTGACAGGTGATGAGAGTGATAAAAGCGGGGACAGGTGAGGGGGCACCCATCTGCTCTGGATGTAATTGACCGAAATTAAAGAGTCAGTCCAGTCTTAAGTAACTAAGGGTCAATCAGTGTATAAAGGAAGGTCCTGCAACTTTGGGTTGTTCTACAGCTTCTGGCTCCCACTTCATATTCAGGCTTTGGGCAGTTCTCCCGTACGAGCCTCCCACTTCCTGTTTAGGCTGTGGGCAGTTCTACAGCTTCAGGCTCCCACTTCCTGTTCAGGCTGTGGGTGGTTCTACAGCTTCAGGCTCCAGCTTCCTGTTTAGGCTGTGTGTGGTTATACAACTTCAGGCTCCAGCTTCCTGTTTAGGCTGTGGGTGGTCCTACAGCTTCAGGCTCCCACTTCCTGTTCAGGCTGTGGGTGGTTCTACAGCTTCAGGCTCCACTTCCTGTTAGGCTGTGTGTGGTTATACAACTTCAGGCTCCAGCTTCCTGTTTAGGCTGTGGGTGGGCCTACAGCTTCAGGCTCCAGCTTCCTGTTCAGGCTGTGGGTGGTTCTGCTGCTTCAGGCTCCCACTTTATGTTCAGGCTGTGGGCAGTTCTACAGTTTCAGACTCACACCTCCTGGTCAGGCTGTGGGCAGTTCTACAGCTTCAGGCTCTCACTTCCTGTTTAGGCTGTGGGCAGTTCTACAGCTTCAGGCTCCAGCTTCCTGTTTAGGCTGTGTGTGGTTATACAACTTCAGGCTCCAGCTTCCTGTTTAGGCTGTGGGTGGTCCTACAGCTACAGGCTCCCACTTCCTGTTCAGGCTGTGGGTGGTTCTACAGCTCCAGGCTCCAGCTTCCTGTTTAGGCTGTGTGTGGTTATACAACTTCAGGCTCCAGCTTCCTGTTTAGGCTGTGGGTGGGCCTACAACTTCAGGCTCCAACTTTCTGTTCAGGTTGTGGTCGCTTCTACAACTTCAGGCTCCAACTTTCTGTTCAGGCTGTGGGCGGTTCTACAGTTTCAGACTCCCAATTCCTGATCAGGCTGTGGGTGGCTTTACAGCTTCAGGCTTCCACTTCCTGTTTAGGCTGTGGGCAGTTCTACAGCTTCAGGCTCCAGCTTCCTGTTTAGGCTGTGGGTGGGCCTACAGCTTCAGGCTCCAGCTTCCTGTTCAGGCTGTGGGTGGTTCTACAGCTTCAGGATCCAGCTTTCTGTTCAGGCTGTGGGCGGTTCTACAGTTTCAGACTCCCAATTCCTGATCAGGCTGTGGGTGGCTTTACAGCTTCAGGCTCCAGGTTCCTGAGCAGTTCTACAGCAGTGATTGATGTTTCAACTCTGTTTTTTGTAGCTGAGCCTGTTAAAGGGACATTGGTTGGGGGTCTGAGCATCAGTGCATTAGGCTACAGAGCTGTAAAGGGATAAAGTTTGCCAGTAAAGAAGATAAACAAGCACCTGTGCTGCTGATAAGACACAACAGGGAATGACATCACCATCCTGGCCACTGCTAGAGCAGAGAGAGGTGGTCGGTAACCTAGGGAAGCTTGTGTACACAAGCAGGAGATAAGAACTGCTCTAACTCGGAAAGAAAGCAACATCAGAACAGCAATGTATTTGGTAGTGATCTGTATTACCATTGTCCATATGTTTAAGGCTTTAAGAGCTATAGCATGAGGGTAGGGCTCCATTAGAGATGCAGGGTGGCGGTGAGGAGCACAAAACCTCAGTATCTGGTGATGTACATAAGAGCCAAGGGGCAATGACAACCTCAACTTTATTTCTAGGAACAGGAAAAGGGTTCACTCTTAACCCCGTCACTGTCGCAGCCAATTGTGACCTCCCTGACAGAGCCCGATTGTGTAAATCTGACATATCACTTTTGTGGGAATAACTTTTTGATACTTTTACCTTCCATATGATTCAGAGAATGTTTTCTCATGACACATTGGGGCAGATTTATCAAGGCAGTTGTGCCAGAATTCCGTCTCAATTTGCGCCAAAAACCGGTTTTTCGCCACATTTACTATGTGTTTTAGACAGTTTCAGGCGCTTCTGCGATGCATCCGACAAAGGGGGTGTGGCTTTGTAAAATGGGTGTGGTTCGCAGAAAGGGGCGTGGCTTAAATGCGGCTAAAAATGCACCAGGATGTGATGGTGCAAACTGAGACTAGACAGTTGTAACCTGCAACAGATTTATCAACACTATGATAAATTTGGCGCATTTTAAGACTGTCTAGTCTAAGTTTACACTGTCTAAAAGTAAGACACTTTTGATAAATCTTTTGGAACCTATTTTGTGAAGCGCTCATTGAGTATCAAAGGGGGCCCACTCTATATATATATATATTGACTTTTGATAAATCTGCCCATTGTGCTTTGACTTAGTAAGAAATGTTTGTCCACACAATCATTGCTTATTTGTGAAAAATATCAAAATGTCGTGAAAATGTTGAAAAATTTGCCATTTTCAAGGTTCAAAAATTTCTGCAAGACAGATGATTATTCAACACAAAGTAGTTTGTAACCAGAATCTACCATACGACTACTGGAGGTGAGCATCATTTTTTCAATGTCTTTTTTTTTTTTTACAACATTAAGGGGGTTAGAAATTTATTAGTAATTTTTCATATTTTCAAAAATATTTGCAACATAGATTTTTTTAGGGACCACCGGTCCAGTTCTGACGAGGCTTTGAAGGGTCTGTATGTTAGATACCCCCATAAATGACTTAATCTAAGTAACTACACTCTTTAAAGTATTCAAAACAGGAGTGCAGGCAGTATATCGACTCCACAGTTCTTTCACAATTTTTTTTTTAGTGTTGGGCTGTGAAAATAAAAAAAGTAATTTTTCCAACAATCTGCAATTTAAGCTGAAAATATTACATTTTTACAAGGAAACCTGGAAAAAAAGCACCAGAAACTTTGTTACACTATTTCTTCCTAGTTTGGTAGTACCCTGTATATGGGTGTAAACTGCTGTTTGGGCGCGTGGCAGAACGTAAGAAGGGAGGGAGCGCTATTTAGCGTTTGGAGCGCAGATTTTGGCGGGTGCCATGACATACTTACAAAACCCCTAAAGTAGCAGAACAGGTGAAACCTTTCAGAAGTCGCTCCATCTTGGATTCAACTCACCTTAAGGATCTCATCTAGGGGTGTATTGTTTATTTTTGGGGAACAGGTGTTCCACAGTGTTTATAGTATTGGGCCATGAAAATGGGAGGAAAAAACCCAGTTCCGCCCTTGTTTTTGGGCTTCATTTTTACAGTGTTCACCGTGCAATATAAATGACACGAGAACTGTATTGTGCGGTCGGTACTATTACAATGATATAAACTTTATGTAGTTTTTTATGTTTTATAACTTTTACACAATAGAAATGCGCCTAGAAAAAATTGCATTTTTATGTCGTCATCGTCTGAGAGCCATAACTTTTTAATTTTTCTGTTGACCGAGCTGTGTAGAGGCTTGTTTTTTGCGGGATGAGTTAACATTTTTATTGGTATAATTTTTTTGGGGGGACAATGCTTTTTGATCGTTTTTAAATCCGTTTTTTGAAAACCAGGATGAAGAAAATACTGCAGTGTTTTTTGTTTTTATTTTTACAGCGCTCACGGTGCACCATACACAAGAAGTTATATTCGTTACATGGAGCTGATTATGGGCTTGTTTTTTGCGGGATAAGTTGATGTTTACATTGGTACCATTATGTGATTCATATGACGCTTTGATCGCTTTTTATCAAGGTTTTTGTGAGGCATTTTGAACGAAACGCAGCAATCATAATAGTGTTTTTTATTTTTTACAACTGTCGTTGTGCGGTATAAATGACATCCTAGCTTTACTCAGCAGGTCGATACGATTGCAGCGATAGCCAATTTGTATTTTTTTTATGTTTTACTTCTTTTACACAAAAACACTTTTATTCAAAAAGGAAAACAGATGTTTGCATCGCCGCAGTCTGGGAGCCAGAACTTTTTTTTATTTTTCTGTGTACGGAGCTGTGCAGGGGCTTGTTTTTTGTGGGATGAGTTCACATTTTTATTGGTATCATTTTTGCTGGAAGCCAGGGTGAAGAAAATGCTGCTAACCCAGTAGTATTTTTTGCTTTTATTTTTAACATAGCTCACCGTGCAGTATATGTGACAAATAGTTTTACTCTCTGGATTGAGACAATTACAGTGATACACAATTTGTAATTTTTTTTATTTTTTTATGTTGAAGCACTTTAATAAAAATAAGGTGTTTTTATTATGTAAAACAATATTTATGCATTGCTGTCTTCTGAGAGCCGTAACCTTTTTTTTTACGGAATGAACTGACGCTTTTATTGGCGCCACTTTGGCATTTATATGAGTGTTTGATCGCTTTTTATTCTATTTTATGTGCTGCAAGGATGAACGAAAATCTGTGACTGTTTTTTTAAAAAAAAAAAATTTTATGTCATTAAACTACAGGTTAAATAATGTGATTTATAGGGCAGGTCGTTACACACGCACCAATACCAAACATGCATCCTTTATTTACTTTTGATTTTGTTGGGGGGGTGATTGGCATCTTGTAAGGGGGAAAGGGCGGTGGTTCAAGTCCGGCTCTAAATCGAGGCACACGCCGCAAGTGAATCCGTCGCTCTGTATCTTAAAAACACTCACTTTATTGAAAGTGTGATATACTTTGATTCCTTGTTTATATTGATTTTTTTAACTCAATTTCACTAAAGTTAGTTTTTTAAAGCTACTGAGCAAAGGATTCACTTGCGGCGTGTGCCTCGATTTGGAGCCGGACTTGAACTTCTGGGAGAGTTTGTGTGGATTGCTGCTTGGCCGGCAGCTTGCTCGGTTTGCTCACACTCCGTATGGATTCTGCGAGGACTAGTCAAGCCCAGCATTAGGTGAGCCACCTTATCTTTATGTTTCATATAGGGCGTTGTACATGTTTTTATTTTATTTTTTGTGTTTATCTTTTATTTTTTTCGCACTTTATCACTCTTTTTTACTTATCCCCTAGTGGACTAGTATCGGTGATCTTTAGATCACTGTTACAATGAAGAGCAGTACATAGTACAGTAATGCTGTGTACTGCTCTCCATGGCAACTGTCAATCACTATGCCGGGCCATGCCCACAGGGCACAGGCTTTGTTAGGCTACCGGGCTGCTAGGGAAGCCATCAGCAACCGCGGTGCCAATGGTGACAGAGGAAGCTCCCTCCCTCTGTCTTTCCCTTAGCTGCCGAGATCACAATTGATTACAGCAGCTAGGGGGTTAATTACCTGTGGCCGGAGCTCACAATGCAGCATGGGGCCAGCTGTAATATATAGCTGGTCCCATGCGGCAATCGTGCGGACCTCACTATATAGCCCTCACGCTGTCCAGGTTGTACCACTATGTCCATTTGTGGGAAGTCACTTCCCATTAGGATGTACAGGTACATCCAGTGTCAGGCAGAGGCTAAAGAGGTTGTCCACAATAGATTTTCTAAATAATCTCTCCTATAATTAATTACTTTCATTACTTTTGCTGCATCTTTTTGCATTTCTGCATCAAATGTTTGATGGCAGGAAGCTCAGTCGTTCTGTTTTTGAGCCCACAGGAAGCAGCTCTGTGTCTACCCCAAGAGATCAGGTCACCAAATGGGTGTGGCTTTTTTTTCAAGCAGTCTTTGAAACCACACCCCTTTAGTCCTGTCTTCCAAAACTTTCAACATGTTGGAGGAAATGGGGGCCTGCATTAAGGTTAAGTCTGAAAGGAAGATTAGACAAAGCACAGCAAAGGATCCTGGGTCTTGTAGTTTTACAGGGCAAAGAGATATGGCTTTCAAACAGAAAATGCTGCTGCTCCGCTGCACTGAAGGGAGAGACATACAGCACAGGAAAAGCATAAATTAGCTTTACAAGTCAAAGAGAAACCGCTCCTAAACAGGAATTGCTGTTGCTTGACTGCAAAGAATTCTGGATCTTGTTGTTTTACAGGGCAATATGGAACAATGTTCTAACAGGAAATGCTGCTGCTCAGTTGCAGAGAAAGGAGAGACATACAGCACGGGAAAAACATAAATCAGACTGAACTCTCACAGATAGATGAATGAAGACTCATAAGATAGACAAAGCACTGCAAAGGATCCTGGGGCTTGTAGTTTTACAGGGCAAAGAGAAATGGCTTTCAAACAGAAAATGCTGCTGCTCGGCTGCAGTGAAGGGAGAGACATACAGCATAGGAAAAGCATAAATTAGACCAAAAACATCACAGGGAGATGAATGAAGACTCAGGAAGATAGACAAAGTAGAGCAAAAGCTCTGGGGCTCGTAGTTTCATAGGGCAAAGGCAAATAGGTTTTCAATGGAACTGCTGCTGCTCGACTGCAGAGAAGGGAGGCGACATACAGCACAGAAATTACCCAAAAACATCACAGGGAGATGAATGAAGCTTCAGAAAATACATTCAAAGGCTTTTTGTGGTTTTTTGGCTCAGATATCTGTTACTGCGTCGTATTTGCTTTAAGCCATTCACATAATGGAAGTTTGCCAATTTCCTTCATATTTTCTACCGTTTTGTGTGCACAGCTCCTCCGGTGAGTGCAGTGAGGCTCTGCTGTTGCAGCTTGCACATGAACCCTGCAGACCCTACCTGTATTCTGGGTGAGGTTTTCATATATTTCCACCCAAAGCGGATAAGTCCATAATTATCTTACGCACCGTAGTTGGTTCCGGGAGCAGCGTTTAGCGCCGGCGAGCTCTGAAGGATGACGGGTCCGTTCTGCGCCTCCACAGCAAACTGCAGAGAAAAATACATTTGTCAAATAACCTAGATTTTGACAGCGCGTCGCATTTAGGCACTAAAGAGGACACGGCAAACTCAGGGCCTGGGGACGAATCTGGCACAACAAATGCATTTAGTTGGTCTACAAAGAGCTTGGACACAGCCGGCAAGAATGGACAAGGTCCGGAGGCAGAAGCCCAGCTCTGCGCTTTCCCCAGATGAGGTAGCCAGCGTTTGGAAGAGGTGGTGGCACCAACACTGGGAGTGGGCGCCATCTTGGATTCGGAGCTTCAATGTGCATCCCATCACCGCTCTGTTCATCAACCCACAGCTCCAAGAGCCCAACCAAAGCACCCTGACCACCTCCAAGGTCCAATGAGCGCAACCATAATGCTAATGTGGCCCTCGGGTGAAATGTGTTTGACACCCCTGCTATAGAAGGTCTCAGCCATCGTCATCCCCATAAAGCTGGAAGTGCTGAAACCACATATGGATGTGTAAGTGACAACACCAGATCATCTCCGTCATGAGGATACGGTGCTATCACTCTGGGACTGGGGCTGCTTTTAGGACAATTCAATCACTGAATGAGTTTCTTAAAAACTAAAATAAAATACAAGATTTCTTTTTTTAGTGAATTTTCCCTTTAAATCATTTTGAGTGTCAGAGAACTGAAGTAGTCAAATAGGTGGGCTTTACCTATCACACTGTTCCCAACCCATCAGCATTGAGTTAAACTAGCGCTAGGATGCTGATAGGGTAGGATGAGCTGGTGCTGCTGAATAACCATTTACAGGCTTAATCAGACTCAGAAGGTCGTAGGAGAAACCTCCAAAAAGTCGATAGGAAGAGAAGACCCCTTGCAGGGAGAAAGGCAGAGAAACAGAAGCAGAATTCAAGAGTTATATGTGATGGATGCAGTCTTCTATGGGAGCTGTAGAATGGGCCCCAAGAATCTTCTCCACTGGTGGCCCCAAGAATCAACTCCACTGGTGGGCCCCGAGAATCATCTCCACTGGTGGGCCCCGAGAATCAACTCCACTGGTGGGCCCCGAGAATCATCTCCACTGGTGGGCCCCAAGAATCATCTCCACTGGTGGGCCCCAGGAATCGTCTCGACTGGTGGCCCCAAGAATCATCCCCACTGGTGGCCCCAGGAATCATCTTCTGTGGTGGGCCCCAAGAAACAACTCCACTGGTTGGCTTAAATAATCAACTCCTCTTGTGGGCCCCAAGAATTTTCTACACTGGTGGCTCCAAGAATCAATTCCACTGGTGGGCCCCAAGAATCAACTCCAATGATGGGCCGCAAGAACCTACTTTAATGGTTGGCCCCAAGAATCACTCCACTGATGGGCCCAAAGAGTGAACTGCACTGGTGGGTCCCTAGAATCAACTCCACTGGTGGGCCCCAAGAATCATCTCCACTGGTGGACCCCAAAAATCACCTCCACTGGTGGGCCCCAAGAATCAACTCCACTGGTGGGCCCCAATAATAATCTCCACTGGTGGGCCCCAAGAATCATCTCCACTGGTGGGTCCCTAGAATCAACTCCACTAATAAGACCCAAGAATCATCTCCACTGGTGCCTCAAGAATCAACTCCACTGATGAGACCCAAGAATCATCTCCACTGGTGCCTCAAGAATCAACTCCACTGGTGGCCCCAAGTAATAAAATCACTGGTGGGCCCAATAATCACCTCCACTGGTGGGACCCTAGAATCAACTCCACTGGTGGGCCCCAATAATAATATCCACTGGTGGGCCCCAATAATCAACTCCACTGGTGGGTCCAAATCAATCCCTATAAGACCCAAATCATCTCCATGGTGCTCAGATCAACTCACTGATGAGACCCAAGAATCATCTCCATGGTGGCCAAGAATCCTCCACGTAGGCCCAAGATCAACTCATGGTGGGCCCCGGAATCACTCTTAGTGGGCCCAGAACCACTCCATTAGGGCCCCAGAATCTTCCACGGGTGCCTCAAGATTCTCACTGGGGGCCCAAAAATCATCTCCACTGGTGCCCAAGAGCATCCCCTGGCGGCCCAGATCATCCACGGTGGCCCAAAATATTTCACTGGGGGCCCCAAGATCAACCCATGGGGGCCCCAAGAACACCCCAAGTGGGCCCCAAGAATCAACTTCACTGGTGGCCCCAAGAATTATCATCACTGGTTCCCCCAAGAATCATCTCCACTGGTGGAGCCCCAAGAATCACCCCCACCGGTGGGTCCCTAGAATCATCTCCACTGGTGGACCCCAAGAATGACTTCCACTGCTGAGCCCAAAAATCAGCTTTATGGGTGAGCCTCAGGCACCCCAGTCCAACACTAACCCTTTATACACTTCATTATGGACAATATATTGTACTCATAAGTTTCCTTTAGATTTACAGCAAAAACAACATTCAAAAACATTTATCAGCCTGTCTGGTATTTATGTCGTCCTTTGATGGTGCGAAGCTTCCATCCACAGACATAAGACGTCTCACCATTATAAAGGTTATGTGCTGCCTCTAGGCGAGGAATGGAGACGCCTGCCCTATATATACACTGACTAATCGAAACCAGACATTGTGATTGTCCTACCCCAGGAGCTCAAGAAAAATGATATTGTCGGCGACCAGGCAAACGGGTTTCCACATGTGTCATAATCCTAAACATGTCTACTGTACGTATGGATAATGGCCGGATGTAATCTGCATAGACAGCGGTGTGGAAAAGTATTTGCCCCCTTCCTGATTTCTTAATCTTTTTAATGTTTGTCACACTTAAATATTTCAGATCCCCAAACAAATTTAAATATTAGACAAACGTAACACAAAATGTAATTTGTAAATGAAGGTCCTTAATCCAAACCTACAGGGTCCTGTAACTGTTTTCCCACATCTTTGGAAGCTGAGTTCAATTTCCCTCGCGCTACCCCAGCCTGATTACTACCGCACCTGTTCTCAAGCAAGGAAGCACTTAAATAGGACCTGCCTGACAAAGTGAAGTAGAACAAAGAATCTTCAGAAACTCAGCATCATGGGGAGAGCCAAAGAAATTCAGCAACAAATGAGAAACAAAGTACTTGAGGTCTATCAGTCTGGGAAAGGTTGTAAAGTGTCTCTAAAGCTTTGGGACTCAAGAGAACCACAGTGAGATCCACAAATGGAGAAACCATGGAACTGTGGTGACCCTTCTCAGGAGCAGTCGGCCGTCCAAATTTACTCCAAGAGCGCAGCGATGATCTCACAACCACATCCAAAGCCCTGCAGGCCTCACTTGCCTCAGTCAAGGTCAGTGTTCATGACTCTACCATAAGAAAGAGGACATACTGAGCAACATGGCGGTGATCAAAGACGAACCCACTTCTCGTTTTTGCCAGAAAACATTTGATGCATCACCTAAGACCCTTTGGCAGATAGCGTCTGTGGCTCCTGAGAGGACAACAGTAAAAAACTTTTTGGGAGGTATAATTCCCATTTCATCTGGCGTAGAAGCAACAGAGCATTTCATAGAAGAACAGTAACACAATGGTGGTGGTAGTGCTGGTGATCGGGGGCTGTTCTTCTGCTTCGGACTGATAGACTGTGGCATCGAGACTCAAATGGAACCATGAAATTTGTGGCTGCCGGAGAAAGTCTGACAGTCGGTTACATCAAGCTCTGAAGAGCCTTGGGTTATGGAGCATGGACGCAATGATACAAAAACGCACAGGCAAGTCGACAAATAGCAACTAACTTGTTCTGCAAAGTTGCGCGTCCAAAATTGCTCTGGACATTAGTTTGAGGACCAATTGGTAGTTATCTCGAAACAAATCTATTTGCAGTATGTCTGCTGCTAAGGAGTGGACCACCATTTATTAGGTTTAGAGGGCACTTTAAGTTTTAAACAGAATCCCAGTAGGTTTTGATTTAATTTTCCTTAATATAACAAAACCTCATTTAAATGCTGAATTTTATTTCCTTTTTATTTCGATTTTGTCTCTAATAATCTAAATTGTTCATCGTGATCTGCATAACATTGAAGTGTCGAAAAATTCTCAAACGATTATGATATTCACAGGAAGGGGGAACAATACTTTTTCACAACTGCATACCTGCTGTGCAGGGTATGTACTCTGTGCAGCAGTTATAATCTTTATGTTCAAAATGGAATCATTACTTTACATTCTGTATTTATCAGAAGCTCTGCATGTCACTATTTGTGGTGCAGTAACTGTACATTCATTAACCGGTGTTCCGGTACTGATCACTGAGTTACAATCCTGTATATATCCCTCAGAATATGCTGCACTCATATTTGTGGTGCAGTAAATGTAAATACATTTATTATCCTGTTACTGATCCTGTGTTCACATCCTGTATTATCTCAGAAGCTGCGCTCCACTATTCTGTTGCTGCAGTCATGTCATACATTTCTTATAACCTGGTACTCGAACTGAGTTACAATCTTGTAATATCATCCAGAGCTGGGTACTCACTATTCTGCTGGTGCAGTCATGCTTACATACATACTTATCTGACTGATCACATGAGTTCCATCCTGTATTTATCTCCTCCAGAGCTGCACTCATATTCTGTGGTGCTGTCCACTGTGTACATCATTACTATCCTGTTAATGTCTCCTGAGTTATACATATGTATTATTGATCCAGAGGCTTTACTTCACTTTAGTCTGGTGCTGTACACTGTACATTACATTTATTATCTTCGTATGTGCCTGAGTTACATCCTGTCATTATCCTTCCAGAGTGCGCTATATTCTGTGTTGCCGTCACTGTAATACATTTATTATCTGTACTGATATGAGTTACATCACTGTATTATCCTCTGGAGGTCTGCAATACTATTTGCTGGTGCAGGTCACCTGCTACATATACTTTAATTATCCTGTCACTGTTCTGTGTACATCCTGTATTTCCTCCAGAGCTGCACTCTAACTATTCTGCTGGTGCAGTCACTAGTGTTATAATTCTACGGACAAGGTTTTCCTGCTCTGGTTCCTGCGGCGGGTGTTGAGCATGCAGATTAATCTACCGAGCGGGAATCCATGTGGATATGCTCACACTGCTAATGAACATGTTCAGTGAGTGAGCAGCAGGGTCGGGGGCAGTAGCGAGCAGCAGGGTCGGGGGCAGTAACGAGCAGCAGGACCGGTGGGCAGTAACGAGCAGCAGGGTCGGGGGGCTGTAGGGGAGAGTGGGTTGGGGGGGCAGTAGTGAGCAGCTGGGTCGGGCGGTCAGAAAGTGAGCAGCAGGGTTTTGTAGGGGGCGGCAGGTAGCGAGCAGAAGGGATGGGGCAGAAGGACGCAGCTGAGGTAGGGGCGCAGTAGACGAGTAGAGGGATCGGGGGGGCAGTAGCGAGCAGCAGGGTTGGGGGCAGTAGCGAGCAGCAGGGTCGGGGGCAGTAAGGAGCAGCAGGGTAGGGGGCAGTAACGAGCAGCAGGGTCAGGGGGCAGTAGCGAGCAGCAGGGTTGGGGGCAGTAGCAAGCAGCAGGGTCGGGGGCAGTAAGGAGCAGCAGGGTAGGGGGGCAGTAACGAGCAGCAGGGTCATAGGGAGGGAACTAAGTAGGCGAGCAGCAGGGTTGGGGGCAGTTACGCAAAGCGCAGGGTTGGGGGCAGTAAGGAGCAGCAGGGTAGGGGGGCAGTAACGAGCAGCAGGGTCGGGGGGCAGTAGCGAGCAGCAGGGTTGGGGGCAGTAGCGAGCAGCAGGGTCGGGGGCAGTAACGAGCAGCAGGGTCGGGGGCAGTAACGAGCAGCAGGGGAGGGGGGCAGTAGTGAGCAGCAGGGTCTCGGGGCGGCTGTAGGGAAGAAGCTGGTAGGGGGGGGCAGTAACAAGCAGCAGGGTCGGGGGGCAGTAGCGAGCAGCAGGGTTGGGGGGCAGTTAGCAAAGCCAGCAAGGGTGGGGGGGCAAGTAAGGGCAGCAGGGTAGGGGGGCTGTAGCGAGAGCAGGTGAGGTGCAGTAGCGAGCAGCAGGGTCGGGGGCAGTAACAAGCAGCAGGGTAGGGGGGGCAGTTAGCGAGCAGCGGGAGAGGGGGGGCAAGTATGTGGCAGCAGGGTCGGGGGCGTACGAGACCTCTAGGATAGGTGGGCAGTAACGAGCAGCAGGGTAGGGGGGCAGTAGTGAGCAGCAGGGTCGGGGGCAGTAACGAGCAGCAGGGTAGGGGGGCAGTAGCGAGCAGCAGGGTCGGGGGCAGTAAGGAGCAGCAGGGTAGGGGGGCAGTAACGAGCAGCAGGGTCGGGGGGCAGTAGTGAGCAGCAGGGTCGGGGGCAGTAACGAGCAGCAGGGTAGGGGGGCAGTAGTGAGCAGCAGGGTCGGGGGCAAGTAATCGTAGCTAGCAGGTAGGGAGCTAGTGGAGCAAGCAGGGTCGGGAGGGGGGCATTAGTGAGCCAGCAGGTCCGGGGGGCAGTAACGAGCAGCAGGAATCGTGTTTTAATAGGTGGGCCGTATAAGAGAGCAGGGGAGGGGGGCAGTAGCGAGCAGCATGGTCGGGGACAGTAATGAGGCACGGAAGGGTGGGGGGGCATAGTAACCGCGGCACGCAGGGTCGGGGGGCAGTAGCGAGCAGCAGGGTCGGGGGCAGTAGCGAGCAGCAGGGTCGGGGGGGCAGTAGCGAGCAGCAGGGTCAGGGGCAGTAGTGAGCAGAGAGGTCGCGGGGGCTGTAAACTCGATGCACAGCCGTGGTCGGGGGAGGGCAGTAAGAGCAGCAGGGGTAGACGGGGGCAGTAGTGAGCAGCAGGGTCGGGGGGCAGTAGTGAGCAGCAGGGTCGGGGGCAGTAGTGAGCAGCAGGGTCGGGGGCAGTAACGAGCAGATGGACCGTGTGGGCAGTACGAGCAGAGGGTCGGGGTAGTGAGTGCGCAGCAGGGGTATAGGGGTAATAGTGGAGCAGCAGCGGTCTCGGGGGCAGTAGTAGACGAGCAAGAGGGGTCGGGGGCAGTTAGAGCACTAGCCTGAGCAGGGTCGGGGTGCGTGTGAGCAGAAGGGGTTCGGGGGGCATCAGTAGTGAGCAGCCAAGGGGGTCGGGGGCAGTAGTGAGCAGCAGGGTCGGGGGGCAGTAACGAGCAGCAGGGTCGGGGGGAGGAGTGAGAGCAGCAAGGGTCGTGGGCGGGCAGTAGTGGCAGCCAGGGTGGGGGCAGTAGTGAGCAGCAGGGTCGAGGGGGCAGGTAGTGAGCGCGGGTCGGATGGGTCAGTAGTGTGCTGCAGGGGGCGGGGGGCAACGTAACTGAGAGCAGGGTCGCGGGGGGCAGTTGTGTAGGCAGCAGGGTCGGGGGGCAGTAGTGAGCAGCAGGGTCGGGGGCAGTAGTGAGCAGCAGGGTCGGGGGCAGTAGTGAGCAGCAGGGTCGGGGGGCAGTAGTGAGCAGCAGGGTCGGGGGCACAGCTAGCTGAGCTAGCCCAGGGTGGGGGCCGTAGTGAGCAGCAGGGTCGGGGGGGCAGTAGTGAGCGCAGGGGTTATGAGGGGGCACGTAATTGAGCAGCACATCGCTCAGCGCGCGCTCGGGGGGCCGTATGGAGTCATGCAGGGCTGGGGGGCAAGTAGTGAGCAGCATGGTACGCTACATGATATTTCTTTTAAATGGATTTCTTCTTGCCTCTCTTCTATTCCGAGCTGACTACTTATATTTCCATGGGATATTGGAGAGAGGATGTGATGGCTGAACGGTGTTATACGATGGAGACACTGTATTATCTGCCTGATACTGTATGTAGGTTACTCCCTGTCTGAAATTGTATATGGGGCACCATCTGTCTAACACTGTAAATGGGGTAATCTCTGTCTGACACTTTATATGGGGGGCCCCATTATCCCTAAGAGTTTTGGCTCCTACAGACCAGTTCAGATCACTACAGTCACCTTAGTTCCGGCCATTGACGGCAGCAGTCTTACATAGTCCCTTTATAAACGACTCGCTCTGTCCACACGATCAATAGTCAGACTCTAACTCTAGACAACATGGGCAAGGACCAAAGACAGCTTTTCTAAGGATGTCAGGGACGACGAAGACATAGACCTGAACAAGAAGCTGGATGGGACGCAATAACATAAAGTAAGGGACACTGGGTGAGAAGGGGTACGACTGATGGTGCACTTGTAAGAAAAATGGAAGAGTACAAAATGACTGTTCAGTCGCCTATCGATTGGGGCAAAAATTACTGTGGGGGATCTGTGATCATGGAGGGAAAGGTGAGGAGGTCAATAAAGCCCGCTATAAAACTAACACGAGGGAATGTTCCTGGATTCAAGGGCGGCTGGGACCAGACGTCACAAGAACTTTACCATTGGGCAAACAATTCACATCATGCAGTGCCCGCAGGTCCCCTGCTCAAGAAGCGCGCGTGTTGCAGACCCGCTGAAGTTTGCCAATGAACACGCAGTGGGGGAGTGCTGGGAGTGTTTGGGAGAAGGTGTGCTGCTCACATGGTGGTCAGATTATGGCAAAAATTTGCAGCTTTTTGGCATCAGGCTTAATCGCCGTTTGTCTGGAGGAAGGTAAATGCATGACTAGCATCGACCCAAAGAACACCGTTACCAACTGTACAGGCATGAGGGGGAAAACAACATTATGATTTGGGGGCGTTCTCAGCTAACGGGCACAGGACAATTGCACTGCAAGAATGGAGAGAATGGATGGTTCCATGGCCCGTAATCGTGACAACTCCTTACCCCTCACCTAGGACATTTAAAATGGGTCATGGCTGGGTCTTCCATCAACACAATGACCAAAACATACAGGCCAAGGTGCACCAAAGTGAGTGGCTCAAAAAATGAAGACTTAGGGTACATTGGTAGTGGTGCCTGCAGCACTACAGTCTCAAAGAACCTTAATCACCATGAGAAAACTTTATGGGAGGGAGGTTGAAGCTCTGATGTTGCCAAATGACCACAGCTTAGAAAATGTCTAATTAGGAGTGGGAGCAAAATTATGCCTGATTGGTGCAGCAAAAATATCTCCTCATCACACTTAAAAAACGTTGACGGCTGTACTTGACACCAAGGGTTTTACCACCAAGTATTAAGAGTTGTTTGCAAAGGGATATAAATGTATTTTTATTCACTGTAAACAAGCGCAAATAACTTATTGATTTATACAACGTGGATTCTTCGGGATTTTATTTGGGATATTTCTTTTTTCAATGTTACAATTAACCTCCCTTAAATTAAGAGTCTGTTCATGTCATTCTTCATGAGGGATACTTAAACAAGCAGCAAAGGGTCCACAAGAATATTAGTGCCTTCACTGTATTTATTTTAATACATCTAAAATTACACATTTATTTTATAATGGCAATGTATTATGACACACTCACTATTGCACAAGGGAACTAGTTGTATACACCACACCATTACCCCACATGCATTCAAGTATCATAACATATCTATGATAATACATATGAGACACATTGTAATGCAATATTTTTACCCAATGTACTTATACCTGATATATCATAACTCTATAGACCATTGCCTATAACTGCATCATATAATCACGTTTTTGAAACACAGATACTATTACAGCGCACAACATGTACCAAGCATGCATTAGAGTCAATATACACACGTACATCTATTACAGGACAATAGATTGTACTGGATGTGTATATTATCGGCCGATGCACAAGGAAATATATAGTACACTCATACATCTATAAGACACTAGATGTGTTATGGATGTTATTATTAGTAGCATGACAGGGTATATGTATACACACTATTATATCTTTTACAGACTACATCGATGTACTGGATGTATACATATATATAGCATGCGCAGGTATATTGTATAATAATAATAAAAAATACTTTTATTCTCTATAGCGCCAAATATTCCCGCTAATGCGCACTTTACAAAATCAAGGGGGTAAAATTTCAGTCATTACACATTAAAAGTACGCAGCTCACAAATGAGGACAAGAAGGAGGTGAGGGCCTGTCGTGAGAGCTTACCATCTAAATAGTGGTGTTATGGGTGGAGACATACGGTAAGAAGTGCCAAGTTTACAATGGTCGGCCATGTATCGATAAATGCCGTATGAGGGAACTGACGTGAGAGCTTAGCAATCAGTATAGGGTTGTATGGGTGAGACATACGGTTAAGAAGTGCCAAGTTTACTATGGTGACCGGGCCATGTTTCATACATAGGGGTGTGGTTTACCTATGAAAAATGGTGGAACCTGCCACCAGACTCAGTCCTATGTAATTTACAGATACGTGCTGTGAGTGGCACGCAAGGTGCAGGTGAGTGGCGATGTGTGTAGATAGCAGTGTCATAGGGATCTTGGTGGTCCTGAACGTAGGAAGATGTATTTTTCGGAGCCTCGCTTAAGTAAACTGTTAGCGGTTGGTGAATGTTGCATGAATCGCCCGCGGGTAGCATATTCCAAGAGAATTGGTTTGCAGCATCGTGTGTAAATCTTGTAGGGGGGCGGGGAGTTCTGCATGATCTGAGGAAAGTAATCGTGATATCATCAGCAGTGCAGAGCAGCTGGTACGGGGCTAGGGACGGCGGGGGGGAGCACGGGGCGAAGAGATAGGGAGAAGGATGTAGGTAGGAGCAGGACCGAGCGGGAGAGCTTTATGGTTGAGAGGTGAGTTTATCCTTTATCCTGTCTGGAGGGCAACAGTGCGCTCAGTCTGACTGTCACTAGAGCGACGAGAGTGCATCAGGTATAGCGGTGGAGAAGAAAGAGAAAGCTGGCGGCTGATTTGGGACTCAGATTTGGATGAGGGGAGAGTTTGCAGAGCGGAGAGGGGGACCGATAAAGCAATGTAGTATCGCCGATAGTCAAGAGAGAGAGAAAGAAGATAGAGCCAGTGTAATGAGAGTGTTGTAAGTTCGTTTCCACAGTGAGAATTGACGGGATTTTGGAGAGATTCGTGTTGGTGAGAGTGTCAGGAGGGGCAAAGGGACTTGGAATATGGGGGAGAGGTAGATCACGATATCAAATAAAAACCCCCAGACAGTGGGCCTGACTGCCATGGAGAAATGGTCGGCTACCACATACAGAAACTAGAAAATAGCCGGGAGTGTGGGGGGGGTTCGGTTAGAAGATAGGATGGCGGGAAAAGACAAGAGTTCAGTTTTAGAGAGGTTAGTTTCAGATGGAGAGAGGGACGCATGATGTCAGAGAAAGGGAACAGACAGTCCATTGGTTGTTTTCTGATAGCAAGTCTGGAGCTGATGTCAAACGGTGAGGAGGTGTTCTATTGGGTGTCTATATCCGCATTAGAGATGGTATTGGAAGCTCATAATTCTGCTGATGGTTTGTCCAATGGGGGCTGTGTAATGATATAAGACGGATAGAGGACTAGAAATGATCCCTCGAGGAACTCCCAACAGCAAGAGGAAGAGAGAGGACCTAGCAACTGATCCATGAGGAACCCCCAGGACGACAGCGAGGGAAGAGGAGAGAGGTCTCGTAACCGTAGAAAATGAGGACATGAAGGATGGTTCGAAGAAGGTAGGACCGAGAACAACGCGAGAGCAGTGTCCGGAGGGCCACTTGGTCTGAGTTGAGGAGAGGTGGGTGGGTGGTGATCCACAGTGTCAAAATGCTGCAGACGAGATCCAAAAGATAAGCAATCTATGAGTAGTTACCTTATGTGATTTTGCCCTGTTAGGAGGTAAATTTCGAGACTTTTAAGCTAGGAGGCAGTTTCCGTGGAGTGTAGTGTGCGGGAAACTGATTCGCAGGGGGTCAAGAAGAGAGATGTTAGCAGAGAGATAGCCGGATTAGGCGGAGCGTTGACCAATGCGTTCCAGGAGTTTAGAGAAGAAGGGCAGGTTAGAGCAATGGTCAGGTAGTTAATCAGCACTGGCGGGTCCAGAGAAGGGCTTTTTTAGTAAAGGGGTTTCGATGGCGTGTTTGAAGGAAAAGTGGGAAAGATACCGCAGTGGAGAGAGAGTGGGTTACAGATTGCGTAGTACGGTCGAGAGAGGACAGTCCTTGGAGAAGATTATACTGGACGGATTGGTGGGATGGAAATGGGGTCAGTAGAAGATGTGGGTGGTGCGCGAGGCAGGACAGGAGATAGTTGAGACATTCTTCTCTGTCGTGGGTCAAGGATGCGAGTAGCTTAGATGGAGTGCGGGAGGGACCAGGATGGGTATTATTTTGGGGATTGTGATGTGATGTTTTGGCGGGATAATTTCAATTTTGTCTTTGATGTAAGTGGCACCAGCGTCTTCACGCACAGGAGAGTCAGTCGACTCGGAGCTGCGTTAGGCTCTTAGGAGGGAGTGGATAGGTGTGCAAAGAGGCGTTTTGGGTTGTTGAGTAGTGTGGAGCATGAGGGAGGTGAAATTTTTTTTGTTTGGCGTCAGGAAGGGGCAGACTGTGATAAAGTCGTGTAGCATTATGATTTGTGTAGTGGAGAAGTCATGCGGTAGCTTTGATTTCTCCACAGACGCAGCAGCACTCTGGAACTATCGCTGGATGGGAAAAAAAGAAAGTTGGTGTGTGCAAGGTGGCGGGGGTCTGTCTCTGGTGGTGCAGTGTTGTGATGGGTGGTTGCCAAATGTCCAGGGTGGTTGTGAGAGTAGTTAATTGTAAGGTCTGACAAGGCCTGGTCAGGTCCGGACGAGGGAGGAGATTGGTGGGCAGACGTGAGGACTGTTTTATGGTTGTCCTGTGAGTTCCTGAGATTTAAGGGAAGCGGATATTTCTGAATGGATGACGGGAGGTTTGTCAGAGAAGGGACTGAGGATTTAGTGATATGAAGGATGAGTAAGATTGTGTCAGAGAGAAGGCATTAGGAGGATAATTAGTTGAAATGTAGACATTGAGGAAAGATGACAGGAAGAGACCACGAACATCACAGAGGTTCCATCCTTAGTGGGTTGGGGAGTCAAAACTGCGAGAGGCCATGGAGGGAGGTTAAGAAACGAAAAACATTGAGGCAGAGGAGACATGGGGTCATTACAATGGGATGTCTGAAATCCATCCCATGATGCGAGTGGGATTTTCAGAAGAGAGGAAGTGTGGGAAGGCCACGGCGGCAAAAATGATCCAGAAATGGCGGGGGAGAGCCGGGGGGTCATGTAGACACTGCGACTTGATGGAAAATGGGATAGAGTTGAGGGTGAGGAATCAAAGGAGGGGAAGTGAGGGAATGTGCCGGAGGAAGGACCTGGGCAGTGCAGTGTGGGGACGAAGGAGAAGTATGCCACTCATCCCGGCATGTTTCAGGTCTGGGCGGTGTGGGAGAAAGTGTAGGCCCAAACCATAGGTGGAGCGGAAGGGATAGCGGTGTCAGATTGCTGAGCCATGTTTCTTGTGAGGGCAGCAGGTTGAGGGAGTTGGACAAGAGAACAGGTCATGAACGCAGTTGAGTTTGTTGCAGACGGATCGGGCGTTCCACTTTGAGCACACTTAAAAGGGCAGAAAAGGCGTTACAGCGAATGGCAAGCAGGTTGACAGGGTTTCTATGGCGGCTGAGGAGGAGGTGGGATGTGCAGTAAAGGAAGGCTGGACCCGGGGTTGGTGAGAGAGGTCCCTCTGCAGCGGAGACGCAAGGAGAATGAAAAGAGACAGCAAGATGGTTCAGTGATGAATATGAGCGGGTTTGTGCAGTCATATGTGAGTTGGAGGGTTTAGGGTGGTGAAAGGGAAACTTGCGTTGTGTGGGTTGAGTACATAGGTGAGGGAAGGAGACGAGGAAGCCTTATGTGGATAAAAATGTGTCAGGGGCAGAAGAGGTAGGGTGGTAAGATAGGAGGCAGGATAGCCTGCCCCACCCCCCCCCCCCCCCCCCCCCCCACCCCCCCCCCCCCACCCCCCCCCCCCCCCCCAAGGTAGATTTGTAATCGCAAAGCATGGTAAAATAAGGAGTATGCAAGGAAGTGTACGCATACGCTTACAAAAAAGGCGCGAGTCCTGCTTCCTTTGTCACTTCAGGTCAATCCCACCTTTTACAGAACTAAGATGGTACTGGTACTGTATTATTATGCCTGCCTAATGGTTTATTATATACAATATACATTATTACAGACACATAGATTGTACTGGATGTATATTATAGCATGCACAGGTATATACACACATACATCTATTACAGACACATAGATTGTACTGGATGTATATTATAGCATGCACAGGTATATATACACTATAATCTATTACAGGGACAATAGATTTGTACTGGCACTCTTTGTATATTATAGCAAGACAGGGTATATATAACACCATACATTATTTCAGCCATAGATTGGTACTGGGATGATGTAAATATTAAGCAAGGGCAAGGTATTTATAACTGCATAATAACGCACAACGAAGGTGATACTCCACTTTAATGTTAGTGGAGGATGTCTATAGACTGTATTAGCAATGCAATAAGTTTTCCCAGGTTATCTTTCTGTATGACATACCGCATGATGTATGAAAATGGACTTCTATAGGTAGCGGCCCCAACAGTTATGGACAGCGTCGCCTCCTTGCCCGGAGACTTGGTGCAGTGATAGCTCCTGTCAGTGACGCTGCTGCCAGGATGACCCCGGGGGATTGGGTTGGAAACGGTCCCCCTGGGGGGAGCGTTAGGTACCGGGTGTGAAAAAGGGGGCAGCATCTCATGGTGCATCTTAAATCTTTTTTTAGGACCCTATATAAAATCACCGGTGGAACTTTTTAAGAATTAAATTCCCCTCACCCCCCAGCAAACCCCTTGCAGAACATTGCCTTTTATAGCGCCGGTACCCTTTTGGGCCCAAAAAATCCTCAAAAATTTTAACCTTTTCTCAGCTGTAGGGGATAAGGAGCTGTTTAGGGGAGCCAGTTATGCATTTTATATCACCCCCTCAGCTATTGTGCCCCCTCAATAAACCGTTTCTCTCCGGGTTTGGGTTGGTGGATTTAATAGTGTGAAATTTTCTCCCCAAATTTTCCCCTGTGGGCTCCATTCTACAACCCAGATCACAGGGGGTTTCGGGGTTTTTATGGGTTGCTGTTAGAAATTTATTTGCAACCCCTGCTGTACCAGCTTTTAAAGGGGGACCTTCCATTCTTTGGGCCCTGGAATGGAGTTGTAAGTTATGCAATTCTCTTGTCAGCCCCTGCAGCTACCGTGCTCTACAACCTGGACCTTCCCTCAGTGATTCTTATTTATGTAGTTACCAGTTATGCAATTCTCTTGTTGTTCTCTGCATTTACCGTGCTCTACAAGCCATGGGGTCCCTCTCATTCGTTATGGTTCATGGGATTGCCAGTTATGCAATAATCTTGTTGTCCCCTGCAGTTACCATGCTGTACACGCTAGACCTTCCCTCAGTGGTTGTGGCTGATGGAGTTGCCAGTTAAGCAATACTCTCTTCGGTCTCTGTGACTACTGCACTCTACAAGCTGCTCTTTCCCTCTCATTAGTTTTAGTGTACGACGTTGTCAGTTAAGCAATTCTCTCTATGGTGACTGTAGCTACCACGCTCTATAAGTTGGACATCCCTCTTCGCGGTTCTGGTTTATGGAGTTGCCAGTTATGCAATTCTCTCTATGGTGACTGTAGCTACCACGCTCTATAAGTTGGACATCCCTCTTCGCGGTTCTGGTTTATGGAGTGCCATTTTAAGCATTCCCTCTAGGTGACTTACTACCAGGGCCTTAAAAGGGTTGGACGCCCCTCTTTCCCCGGTTCGGGTTTTATGGATTTGCCAATTAAGCATTTCCTCTCGGGGGGGCCCCATCTGAAAACCCCACCCCGGGTGCCCTTGCCCCAGTTTTTGGGCTCCTGAATATAAACCCTTGGGGAATTTTTGGGTTTTCGGAAAAAGAAATAAAAAGGAAAAGGGGGGGTTTTTCCTTTTGGCCCCTTTAAACCTGAGGCCGGAGGGTCCCCCCCCCTGCAGTGTGGGGGGGGGTTTGGGGCTGTGAAACCTGTGCCTCTACCTGCTGCACATGACAGTCGGGGTGGAGCTCGGGGTGGACCCGCCCGCACATTTTTTTCTTTCTCTAAAATTTGTTTTCACAGCTTCGGGGCCAAACATTTTCTCACCCCGGTCACCCCAACTTTTTTCCCCCCCTGCGGGTTCCACCTGAGGGGCAGTCGCCCCCTGCTGTCCAGTGGAGGAAAATCCCAAGAGTGGTCACTGGGGTATAGGGGGACACTGCACAGTCCCCATTTCCCCCCTATCCGGTTACTCGGGTGTATTTTGGCCATTTCCCCCAAACAGTACCACTTCCCCCCCAAAATCCCCAAATATGAAAGGGGAAATATCTCACAGTCCCCACGTCTCCTATCCTTTTGTTTGGGAACACTGCAATTTACCATTCTCCAAAAATCCTGTATTTTGGTGTATTTTGGGACACTGGCAACAGTACCACTTCCCCCTATCCTATATGTAGGACACTGCACATACCACTTCTACAATCCAAAAATTTTAAATGGCACTGAAATTTACCACTTCTCTTATTCCCTGTAGCTTTGGACACTGCAAAGTACCATTTTCCCCCCTTATCCAAATATGTATGGAAACTGCACAGTCCCCACCTTTACTATCCTATATTTATGGGAAACGGGGGCAAAAAGTACCCCCCCTTTTTCTTATCCCTTGTATGAAAGGACACTGCAAAGTCCCCATTTCCCCCAAACCCTTTTTTTGGGGGAAAAAAAAAATGGAAAAAAATTTGGCAAAAAAGAAAAAACCCCCCCTTCTCCCCAAAAAATCCCTATTAAGTAGGGGGGGAAACCACTGCCCAAGTCCACTTCTCTTCCTTATAATTGTATGGGCCCACTGCAAAAGGCCAAACTTTTTTATCCTATAGAATTGGAAAATGAAACAGTGCCACTTTTCCCCTTTATCCTATAGAAATTGGGCCGGGCACAGTCCCAAACTCCTCCTATCCTGCCCCTTGTTTTAAAAATGGACACCTTGCACAGTCCCATTTTTCCTCCCTTTCCTATATTTCTTGTGTATATGGAAAGTTGCAAAAAAAAAGTCCCCAACCTTCTCCTTACCTTTTACTCTGTATGAATGGACCCAAAAGCACAGTACCACTTCCCCCACCCTAATACCTAGGGGTATTTGGACACTGGCACAGTACCAATTCCCCTTTATCCTATATTTTATGGACTTTGCACATTTTTTCCCCCAACTTTTCTCCTACCCCTGTACTTGTGTATATGGACATTGCCCCGTACCACTCCAATGCAAACTTTAGTTTTGTAGAAAAGAAAGGGAACCCAGCCCACATTTTAAATCCTAGAAAGGGCCCGCCATGGATTTAACGAAAGGAAAAAACTGTCGGGGGGAACCAAACCACACAGGTCTGACGAGGGACAGAGGAGCCTGGGGGAAAGAAATGGGGAGCCCGGGAGGAGGACAGAGGAGATTGGAGGAGGACAGAGGAGTCGGGAGGGGGACAGGGGAAATTTCCGGGAGGAGAAAGGGGGAGTCTGGGGGAAAGGCCCGAGGATTTGGGGGGGGACAGGGAGTTGGGAGGAGCAGTGGAGTCTGGGGGGGGGGACAGAGGGTTGGGGGGGAAAAGAGGACCCTGGGGGGGAAAAGGAGGAGCCCGGGAAAGGAGACAGAGGATTTCGGGAAGGGGGGACGGGGAAAGTCGGGAGGAGACAGAGGAGTCTGGAGGAGACAGTGGGGGCCCTGGAGGGGGGGAAACAGAGGGTCGGGAGGAGACAGAGGAGTCTGGAGGAGACAGAGGAGTCTGGAGGGGGACAAGGAGTCGGGAGGAGACAGAGAGGGGGGGGGTTGGAGGGGGGACAGAGGAGGTTGGGGGAGAAAGAGGAGTTGGAGGAGGGCAAAAAAAAAAGGGAGTCCTTGGGGGAGAAGAGGAGTTTTGGGTGGGGGAAACAGGGGAGCGGGGGGGAAGGGAAAGACAAAGAGGGATTTCCTGGAAAGGGGGGGCGGAGGGGGGGGACCGGGGGGAGGGAGGGGGGGGGGGGGGGGGGGAAGGGGGCGGAGGGGATTTAGGGGGAAGGGGGGGAAAGGGGGCCCGGAGGAGGACAGAGGAGCCCCGGGTGGGGAAGGGACAGGGGGGGGGTCTGGGGAAGGAAAGGAAAAACCGGGGAAGGTAAAGGGGGGGGGAGGGGGGAAAAAAAAGGGGGGGTCAGGGAAGGGGGGAAACAGAGGGGGGGGGTTTGGGGAGGAAGGTTCCCCCCAGGGGAAAAAAGTTTGGTTGGGGCCCCCCAGAGGGGGGGGGGGGTCTGGGGGAAAGAACAGTGAAGTCTAAAAAGGGGACAGAGGGGTCAAGGGGGACAGAGAATTCCCTTGGAAAGGGGAAAACAGGGGAGCCCCGGGGGAAAGTGGGGAACAAAGGGGGTTTTGGAGGAGGGGAGGAGTCTGGGGGGGGAAACAAGGGGAAAGTCGGAGGGGGACAGAGGGGGTTCGGAGGGGGGGACAGGGGAGTCTGGAGGGGACAGGGATTTTCTTGGGAAGGGAGACAGAGGAGTCGGGAAAACGAGACAGAGGAATCTAAAAGGGGACGAGGGGGTTCTAGAGGGGACAGGGGATTCTGGAGGAGGAAAAAGAGGAGTCTGGAGGGGGACGAAGAGTCGGGGAGGGGACAGGGGGGATTCTGGAGCAGAACAGGGGGAGTCGGGAAGGGGGACAGAGGATTTGGGGGGGACAGGGGAATCTGGGGGGGACAGAGGAGTTGGTGGAGACAGGGGAAAGTCTGGGGGGGAGGACAGAATTTCTGGGGGGGAGAGAGAGGGGAGTCTGGGGGGGAGAGAGAGGGGGGTTCCTGGGGGGACAGAGGAGCCTGGAGGGGACAGAGGAGCCGGGGAGGAGACAGAGGATTCTGGAGGAGGACAGGGGAGCCCCTGGGGGAGACAGAGATTTTGGAGGAGACAGTGGAGTTGGAGGGGGCCCAAAAGGAGCCCGGAAAGGAAAACAGGGGAGTCTGGAGGAACAGGGGGAGTCGGGAAAGGAGGGACAGAGGAGTCTGGATGGGGCCCAGAGGGGGCCCCCCCCGGGAGGGGGGACAGAGGGTCGGAAAGGAGCCCAGAGGGGGGTTCGGAGGGGGGGGGGAAGAGAGTCTGGGCCCCGGGGAAAGGGGAGTTGGAGGGGGGGGACGGGGGGGGTCGGGAGGGGGACGAGGGGTCTAAGGGGAGGAAAGGGGGGGACGGGAGGGGGGGACAGAGGGACGGGGGGGGCCCGAGGATCTGGGGGGAGGACAGAGGATTGGGGAAAGGGGACAGAGGGGGTCTGGAGGAGGGACAAGGATTAGGAGATGGGGACAGGGGAAAAATATAGGGGGGACAGGGGGAAAAAGAAATTTGGAGGGGGACAAAAGGAGGTCGGGGGAGGGGGTATGGGGGGAAGAGGGTTTGAGGAGGACAGGGGGATTCAAAAGGGGGAAAAGGGGGTTTCCAAGGAGGGGGGCCCAGAGGAGTTTCTGGGGGGGGGTGAAAAAGGAGGGGTCTGGAGAAGGACACTAGGCTAAAGGGGAGGAAGTCCGGGTGGGTGTGAAAGGGGAGGAGCCCCTGGGGGGGGAAACAGGGGGGGAACCCTGGAGGGGGCGGACGGGGGGGGCAGAGGAGTGGGGAAAGAGGACAGAGGATTTGGAAAGGGAGACAGAGGAGTCTGGACAGACAGGGGAAATCTAAAGGGGGACAGAGAGTCAAGGGGGGACAGGGGAGCCCTGGAGGAGGACAGGGGAAAGTCTGGAGGAGGACAGAAAGATTTCTGGGGGGGGAAGAGGAGTCTGGAGCAGAACAGAGGGTCTGGGGGGGACAGAGGAAACTGGGGGGGGACAGGGAATTGGGGGGGGACAGGGGGAGTCTGGGGGGAAGGAAAGGGGAATTTCTGGAGGGGACAGGGGAATCTGGGGGGGCCCTAGGATCTGGGGGGGGACAGGGGAAAAATCGGGAGGGGGGACAAGGGGGTCTGGGGGGGACAGAGGGATCTGGAGGGGGAAAGAGGAGTCTGGGGGAAAGGAAAACAGAGGACCCCCTGGGGGAAAGGACAGGGGGATTCTGGAGGGGGACAGGGGGAGGCTAAAGGGGGTTTTCGAGGAGCCCGGGAAAGGAAAACAGAGGAGTCTGGGGGGGAAACTTTAGGGAGGTTTAAAGGGGGACAGAGGGCCTGGAGGGGCAAAGGGGGCAAAAGGGGGAACGGGAGGGACCCCTGGGGGAGGCAGAGGAGTCGGGAGGGGACAGAGGAGCCCCTGGGGGGGGGAGGACAGGGGGGTTTTGGAAAAAGGACACAGGGGAAATTCTGGAGGAGGACAGAGGAGTTGGAGTAGGACGGGAGGAGTCTGGTGGGGGCCCAGAGGAGTTGGGGGGGACAGAGGAGGCTGAAGGGTCAGGGATTTTGGGGGGGGGAAGAGGAATCTGGGGGGGGACAGGGGAAAGGCTGAAGGGGCCCAGAGGATTGGGGGGGAACAGAGGAAAGGAGGGGACAGAGGAGCGGGGGGGAGGACGGGAGGGGGTCTTAAAGGAGGGACAAGGGGGGGTCGGGAGGGGAAGAGGAGTCTGGAGGCGGACAGGGGAGTCGGGGGGGACATAGGGGCTGAAGGGGACAGAGGATTTCTGGGGGGGAAAAAAGGAGTTTTGGGGGGGACAGGGGGGGTTTTCTGGGGGGGGGAACAGAGGATCTGGAGGGGGGAACAAGGGAACCCGGGGGGGACGAGGAGTCAGGAGGGGACAGGGGAGCCCTGGAGGGGGACAGAGGATTCTGGAGGGGACAGAGGGTCTGGAAGACAGAGGAGCCTGGAGGGGGAAAAGGGGGATTTGGGGAAGGGGACAGAGGGGGTCTGGAGGGGGGAAACAGGGGGGGTCTGGGGGGAAAACCAGGGGGAAAGCCCCGGGAAAGGGGGACAGAGGAGTCTGGAGGAGAACAAAGTCTGGGGGGACGGGAGGAGTTTTGGGGGGGGACAGAGGGGTCTGGGGGGGAAAAGGGGGGTTCTGGTGGAGGACAGAGGAGTCTGGAGGAGGACAGAGGGGGTCTGGGGGGAGGACGAGGGGTCGGGGAGGAGGACAGGGGAACCTGAGAGGGGGGAAAAAGGGGAGTCGGGAGGAGGACAGAGGACCCCCGGGAAAGGGGGGCCAAAAGAGTTTTGGAGGGGGGACAGAGGAGTCTGGTGGGGAACAGAGGAGTCTGGGGGGGGACAGAGGGGGGGGGGGAGGGGACAAGGACCCTGGAGGAGGACAGAGGGGGTCTGGGGGGGGACAGGGGAAAATCTGGGGGAAAAAAAAAAGGAGAGGTTTTGGGGGGGAATTTAGGAGGCTGGGGGTCAGAGGAGTCTGGAGGAGGACAGGGGAAGTCTGGGGGGGCCATTAGGGGGGGCTGAGGAAAGAGAGTTGGGGGGGGAGGACAGGGGGAAATCAGGAGGGGACAGAAAACCCTGGGGGGAGACAGAGGAGTTGGGGGGGGGGGGGCAGAGGAGTCGGAGGGGACAAGGATTTCTTGAGGAGTATAAAAAGGAAAATTCCCGGGGGGAAAGGGGGATATAGAAAACTGGGGGGATAAAAAAGGGTCAGGGGGGGGACAAAAGTACGGAGGGGGGACATAGGAGGCTGAAGGGGACAGAGGAGTCTGGGGGGGAAATGGGGAGTCTGGAAAAGGACAGGGGGAATCGGGAGGGGGGACAAGGATTTCTGGAGGTGGACAGAGGATTTCTGGAGGGGGGACAGAGGAGTCTGGAGGGAGAACAGGGGATTTCTGGGGGAGGAAAAAGGAGTCTGGAGGGGGACAAAGAGTCTGGAGGAGGACAAAAGAGCTGGAGGGGAAACAGAGGAACCTGGAGGGGGGGACAGAGGAACTGGACGAGAAAGAGGAGTCTAAAGGGGGACAGGGGGGTTTGGGAAGGGGACAGAGGAGTCTGGGGGGAGGACAGGGGTAGTTTTTGGGAGGGGAAAACAAAGGGGGAAACTGGAGGGGGGACAGAGGGGTCGGGAAAGGAGACGAGGAGGCCCGGGGGGGGACAGGGGAAACCCTTTTTTTGGGAAGGGGCCCGAGGGAGCCCTTGGAGGGGGCCCCGAGGGAGTTTCGGGGAGGACAGGGGAAAAGTCGGGGGAGGACGGGGATCTGGGGGGGCCCAGAGGAGTCTGGGGGGGGGGGACAGGGGGATTCGGGAAAGGAGGACAGGGGAGTTGGGGGGGACAGAGGAGTCTGGGGGGGGAAACAGAGGGCCCTGGGGGCCCGAGGATTCTGGAGGGGGACAAGAGGAGTCTTGGGGAGACAGGAAGGCTGGGGGGGGGAAAGAAAAAGAAGGGAAGGTTACATAGAAGTCTGGGGGATACATGGGAGTCTGGAGGGGGAACAGAAGGGGGCCCGGGGGAGGGGGGACACGGGAGTTTTGGAGGGGGACAGAGGAGTCTGGAGGAGACGGGGCGGGGAGGGACAGAGGAGGCTGGGGGGGTGATAGAGTAGGGGGAAGGGGGGTTTAAAAAGGGTATGGGGATATTAGGGGGTTTGGGGGGGGCACTTTGGTTGAATCATTTTTTGGTGGTTTTGGTTTTTAAATGATTTTTTCCCAAGAAGGGCTTTGTTAAAAAAATCTTTTAATAAACTTAAAAAAACATTTTAAACAAAAAAAATACTGTTTGCCCCTTCTTGTCCCCTTAAATCCTTGTCCAGGGGCCCCGGATAAACAATCTCCCCTTTCCCCTTCCCACCCTTTCCCACAATTATTTTTTTTTTAATGACAAGGACTTGGGAAAATATCACCAAAAACAGGGGCCGACCAGTATCAGGCTGTCATCTTCAGCATAATTTTTTTCCTTGCTGCAAAAAATTTGGTAACTTTTAAATTCTGTTTTTTGTGAAAACGAAATTTGCCGGGGTTTTTAAATTGGGAAGATTTGCTTTTTAAAAGGGGTTTGTCTCATAACACTGTTTCCCCTCCCCACCCCCCAAAAGCCCTGTTTTTTTTTTTTGGTTTTCCCCCCCTTTGAATAAAAAGGGGTTTTTTTACTGGTTTCCCAAACCTAGGCTCCCTTTAAGAAGCCAGGTTGTAGCTATAGCAACCACGCGGGCACCTTTTTAAGGAGGGATTAAAAAAAGGTCTGTGGGCTAAAAGCAACCAGGGCTGGAAAGGGCCCCTATGGGAGGGTTTGAACAGGTTTTGTAGCTATAGCGCCCAAAGTACTGGAGCCTGTAAAGAGATCATACAGGTTTTGTACTATAGCGCCCTTTGGGGAAAGCCTGATGTAGCCCAAAACCCAAGATGGGTTTACCTAGGAAAATGGGGGGGACACTGGTAATGGACACATTTGCAAAGTGACTTGTTTCTGTAGATCTTTAAAAAAAAAAAAGGGAGCAAAACCCCGAGTGAGATGCCCCTTTAAGAGGGGTGCAGGTAGAATTTTGGCCCTCAGGCCCAACCATTTTGGGCTTGGGCCCCGTCAGGGCTTATCAAAGGGGGACGGAAAAAAAAAACGGGGAGCAAAAACCTCACCCACAAAATACTCCACCCTCAATACCCCTGTGAGAGAAAGGGAAAAAAGGGCCCTAAGGGGCCCCAGGGCCAGTGTTAAAAAGGGGGTTTGCTTGGTGGGGGGGGGGGAAAATGTCAAATTAAAATACTTTATTAAAAAACCTATCCACGAGTAGAGGGGGGGAAGATGTGGGATCTTTTTTAAAAGGCCCCCCAGAATTAAAAGGGTCCCGCTCCCCCTGGCAATAAGCAATACAGTTCCCCCCTCCTTCCCTTTTTTTCCCAGAAACCCCCCCCCGGCTTTTCCGGATCCTGCGGGGTTAAAAAAAAAAATTAGGAAAAAATCTCCAGGTTCTGGGGTTGGGGGGCCCCCCAATTAACCCCCCCCCCCGGGGGGCTTATTTTTCCCCAGCTTTTCCAATCAGTTTTAAAGCATTAGCCTCCCGGGGTTCAGGGTTCTCTTTTTCTTCGGGGTTTTTTGGGTTGGGGAACAAAAAAAAATTTGGGGGAAATTTTTGTCAAAAAAAAAATTTTTACTTGGGGTTTTTCCGGGGGGCTTTTTAAAAGGTACGGGAAGGCACGGGCTGCACCCCACAAAGGGGCGGATTGCTGTCTCCCATCGGGGGCAAAAAGAAAAATTTTTTACATCGGTTTGGCTTTTGTGTAAAACAACCCAAATTTGGGGGGGGGACGATGGAGATAAAAAGGGGGCACCCATGGCCCCAAGGGGGGGCCCACGAACCCAGCGGGGCCCAGGATTATCCCCACGGGGACCACTTCTCCTGGCCCTGTACTCTGTATGTATGGACAGCCAGTAAAAACTTTTTCCTGCATGTTCTGATGTATGGACCACTGCACAGGCCCACTTTCCGGGCCGTACTCTGTTTTAAATGGTTTTTTGCCAGAAAATCATTTCTCCTGTCCGTACTTGTATGTATGGACACTGCCAGTACAACTTTTCCTGTCCTGTATCTGTATGTATGGAAACTGCACAGTATATTTTTTCCTGTTTGTACTCTGTATGTATGGAAAAAAAAAAAACTCCATATCACTTCCCTCCCCTGATTCTCTTGTTGGACACTGCACAGTAAATTTTTCCGTCCTGTATCTGATTAGGGGGACACTACAATGAAAACTTCTCGATCCTGAAAACGTATGTAGGGGGGGGCACTACAATGAAAAAAAACTTTTCGATCCTTTAAAAAAAATCGTATGTATGGACACTGCACAGTACAATTTCCCCCCTGCCCCGTACTGTCTATGTATGGACAGTGCACGTAAAAAAAACTTTCCTGCCCTTTTTAATTTCTGTATTTATGGACCCCCCACAGAACAACTTTCCTAATCCTGTCCTTTGTTTTTTGGCCCACTGCACAAAAAAAAAACCCCCCCTTTGCCCTGTTACTGTTATGTATGGGGAGAGTGCACCATTTAAAAAAACTTTTCTCCCTGCCCTGTACTCTGTATGTATGGAAACTGCACTTTTTCACTTTCCTGCACTGTCCCTCTTATGTATGGACACTGCACAGCCCTTTCCCCTGCCCTATACTCTTTAGTCTGGCTTGCACATTACAACCCCCTTCCCTGTCTCTGATGTTTGGACACTGATAATAAAAAAAACCTTCTCCTCCCTTTTTTTCTGTAATGTTGGACATACCAAAATAGCAGCTCCCCCTACCCTGTTTTTGTGTTAGGGGGCATGCACAGTACAACTTCCCCTTTCCGGTAACTGTATGTATGGACCAACTGCACATAAAAACTTCTCCTGCCCTTTACTCTGTATGTTGGACACTGACAGAACAATTTTTTCCCCTCCCCATATCTTTTGTTGGACATGAACAGTACAACTCCTTTGCCCTGTACTCTGTAATGTAGGGGACCAGCAAAATTTTACAAATTATCCTGCCCTGTACCCGTATGTGTGGACAATGTACAGTAAACTTCTCCTGCCCTGTACTCTGTATGTAGGGGGCACGCAACAGTACAATTTCCTCCTGCCCTGTACTCTGTTGTTGGAAACATGCACAAAAAACAACTTTCCAAATTTCCTTTTTACTCTGTGTTTTATGGGGAC